>KK351127.1:116960-184803 GCA_000671755.1 Glossina brevipalpis | reverse complement strand
TGATCATATTGATGTCCTCATTCCACCAGTAAGCTGGTTTTCGATTTTTACACGTTATTCTTCTAATCATTGCAGCATCACATGCCCTAGTTTAGTTTTATTTATATATGTGTGTATGCCTGTGTGTGTGTGCATGTGTATAAGTAGGCATACATGCATTTGTGCGTACATATGTTTAGTCATTTTTACAAATACATTGATGAATTAGAAACGTAATAAATATACAAATTTTGATGGCAAAGGTTGAAGCTAAGTAAACGAACAATATGTTTAATTGTTTTTCTTTTACAGCTGGTTTCACTGATAAACTCCACTCTAAACAAGTCCAATTATTATAGCCGGGCAAACCCTCCTGTTAAATACCTTACGTCATTTTGCCTAATAAAACTCTCTAGAATATTACAAATTACACTTTTTTTCCACGTAAAGGGAGGTCTAAAGCGTGAACTAACGTGGTTCAAATTAGTTAAATTTTTTCTGTTAAACACCTTTTTCTTCTTTAAGTACTTCGGTCATAAAGTCTTAAAAATTAAACTTTTTTGTCATATAAAAATTGGCAACCGGCAACCTTGTACGTGTTGTGGTAGATTTTCTAGGTTAAAACTTGATACAATTAATTTTTATGTCAAATTATTATTAGGGAGTCATTTGCATTGTAAAATAATAAAAATTATATCTTTTTTTTTATTATATAAAGGATAATTTTCAAGGAGAACCCGTATAACGAGTGAGATTCAAAAATTACACCTTAGTGGTGCAAATTGGTACAAATAATTTTTATAATAAATTACTATTAGGGACTTGCCAGAATCATAATGTATTAAAAATGAAACCGTACTACCATGAAAGGGCTTAATTTTGATAAAAACGATTATATGGGACGTAGTCCAAAAAATAGTTCCATGTTCCATACACGATTTTCACATTTATTTTATATGCCAAAATATAAGTCTCTACGCGTTTTTCTCGAGAAATATTAAAATTTGTAATTTATTTTTCATATAAGACGTGATATGTGGAATGACCGTAAAAAAGATTCGATTGATTTTACTTTCGACAACTTTCGTCCTTAGTTCAAAACACGTCAATGTAATAAATTTCATCAAAAAATCCCCAAAATTTGCGACCTGTAGGTTGAACATAAAAATACTTGGTTAGACAATCAAGCTTAAATCGAGCGATAAGGTAGAAGGTGGATGTACCTTATGTCGTTCTCGAGTGTTTAATATTTGGTAACTTATATAATTATAAGTAATTGGTATAACTATTCGAAAAAATAAAAATCTGTAACTGAAGACCGAAGACCTCAATCTAAAAATATACTTAAAACAATTCAAATATTTAATCTACAAATTGCCAAAGAATTGACAACTAAACGGTCTTTATAATATATTTCAATAAATAACTCAATAAGTGAAGCAAGTTTATTTTAAAATTTGGAATTGTTGGTATTCAAATTTTAAATGTAACTATTTTACTGATACTTCTTTATGCCTTTAATCTTTACTTTAAGTCCTCTTAATTAAAATTTTACTTCATTGTACACTCACTGTATGGCTTATAATGGTTTTCAAATGTAATGTTCTTTATTATTTGCAAATTATCAATTATTTTTTTAAAATAAATCCTTGGATATGTTTCTGTATTAATTTTTCTAAAGCTCTCTCGAACTTATTTAATTAAAAATTTTATACATTTTTTATGTACATATTTAAGGTAGATACATATGTTCTTTTGCTGTTTTTCTTTGGTGTGAGTTAAAAAAAGAAATACTTAAGATCCTTTTTTCTACTCATTGAATTTTATTTGAAAATTTTCCAATGCACAAAAGTAATATAGATGCTCATTTAATTTGCACAATGATGTTTTAATGCTACTACTACTACTACTACTACTGCTATTACTAGCATTATTGTTTCTAGTGTTGCTATACTGTTGCTACTATCTAATGCCGTTTTATTTCATAATACCTTCATTCAAGCTTATATGTGCACAAAAAGTCACTGAGAGAAATTTTTTGGTTCAAAAGAAATACGGAGCATTTTCTTAAGTAAAAGTGCAAGAGCTTCCATTACTTTAGATGTAGCAATTGCATATGAGTATAATGTTTCAAACTGACATAAAATTAAATACATATTCATTTACTTGTACTTGTACATCACGTATGAACTCGGGTATCCATATATTTATATGGATGCATACGAATACATACATATATGTGTTTCCAAGAATTCATATATCATTTTGTGAAATGTTACTGAATTCTAGATGAACAAGCGCAAGTGCTTGTTTAGAGCATACGAAATTATATTCTTTTGTCTTTCCAAAGTTTACAAACACCCATACATTTTAATGCACACACACACACATACATACATACATACACACACACACATATATATATATATATATATATATTCAAATATGCACAATTGCACATTTACTTATATCCAACAACATTTATAATCCAAAAACAAAGAGTGCAAAGAAACAAAAAGGAACTGTAATGTAGTTACAAACAATTTTCAATAATGTATGTGATTTTTATGTTTGGTACATGTATGTATAGTGTGCATTGATACACTCAAGCATGTGCGTGCGTATATGTGAACAGAGCTGCATTTATCATGTTTAGTGAAGTGCATATGTATACATGCATATATTCAATCATATATGCATTTAAGCAAAAAGAATAAGCAACGAGTTTCTAAAAAACTATATTTGTATCAAGGATTTAATATCAATGACATTTATTTTGTATATATGTATTAATGTATCTGGAGCAAAGGCACACTTAAAAAATGCATACAATTTTCGAATCTTGTTAATTTATGCGATCAATTAAAAATAAAATTAAATGTGATAGAAATTAATGGAAACAAAATTTAAAATAAATTTCCAAAGAAACAAGGAACAATTTCGAAGAAAAATTCATTTTAAATAAATTTTGTTATGGCTTTGAACCATATTCATGCGAAGTGCAATATTACTCTTCGTTCGTGGCCAGATGTTATGAATACGTTATAGTACAATTAATATGTATAACTAAATCACAAGCTTCCCATTCTTCCTACTCCAAATTTTTCATAGTCTTATATATCCATCACATATCCGGATGATATCATAAATGATTGGTGAAGTGTTAAGAGATTACATTTAGGAATAATAAATTCGAATTAAATGGCTTACCCAACGCCCCTATCTAACAATAAAAGTGTGAACCTCATGGGGCTTCAAGATGGCGTATGTTGGTAAGAGCATCAAATTACAGGCATGTTTGGGAAATACTATTTTATATGAAGAATTGTTAGTTAAAATAATGTTGTACAAGTGAGAAGAACAAAGAACCCCAACGCTGTACACTCAATAATTATTCGTTTTAAAATCAATAAAAACTAAAGTGAATATTTAAACATTTTAAGTCACAGCTTTCATGTAAAGGCATCATCACAAAAATGTAGCAGGTGAGAATAATTATGCTTTCATAGCATGTTACGTTTGTTCGCATTATAAGAAATTGGTGGGAACCAGAAGATTAGATCTACGTTAAAAATAATTTCCTTTTTTGAATTACATACAAAATCGTACGAAGTTTTTAAAAAATTTCTAATTGCAGCAATCACATCGTTACAACTTTTGGATTAACGTGGCTGTTAAATGCCGTTCTACCAAATTCCTTGAATTATATTTAAAATTTTATAAACGAATTAATTCATTATGCATTATTTTGAAAGCTTTAGTATGTTGCGTTTGCTTCTTGGAAAGTTTTGCATTTTAAAACATTTTTCCTTGTAATAAATAACTTTCCATTAATATACTGATTGGCATATTATAAAATATGGAAAAAAAATCCATTATTTTCAAGTTAAAAAAAATTTTAATTTTCCTTTTTTTCCTAATGTGCTCTTTCATTATAAAAGTATGTCTGCGTTTACACAAAAAAAATCTGTGCACTTCGTTTACAATAATAGTATAATATGAAATTGGTATGGTAGAGTATGTTTCGTCTGCTTATCGTTTAAGTAATTTGTTACAAATGATTGCTGCCTTTGACCGTACCTTGTTCTCTTTGCGTCTTTTGGTTTCTTTTGCCGCCATTCTTACCTGATATGAATGTAATCTCGCTTAACATCAGCCAACGTGCTGCAAAATATAAATGCAGTTGCAAATATCTGCCTAGACGATGATGTAATTTGATTGTCACGTCGCGCGCGTGATCCAACATAGTGTCGGGCATGTAAGAGAATTGTACCGGTTCACCGATATACTGCCGACCGCCAATGCTAAAGAATACTTTCGCACGAACAAACACCTGCGAACGATAAATTGGAAAAAAAAGACAAGCAAATAAATTTTTTTAAAGTTAAAAAACAAGTTAAATACAGATTGGCTGGTATAATGCAGAGAAAAGATAGTGGATATGGTTAGCAGGTGTCAAAAGCTATGCTACACTCGGTAAGAGGGGGAACATTGTATTTAAGTGTTTGTGTGTCTGTGAGATGCATAACAATTAAATTAAATCATATTCATTAATAAATGGTTATAAGGTAAGCTAAGGTAAGTTAAGGTAAGGTACGACCAAGTGCTAGTGTGACTGACTCTTGCTATATTGTTGTAAAAATGATTGGTCGATGAGTTTTCAACACTACGACGTCATCGTGATCATCAATGTTACCATCATACGTACATAAGCATATATAAAAGCATGAACGTATGCAATTACGGAAGTCATTTTTAGTTATAAATTTTTCATTACAATATTTTTTTTAACTTTATTGGCAGTTTACGTTGTTGTCATATAAAGACTGTCTACTCTTTTTTTTGTGCTTGTATTTTTTTTTCTATTAAAAAAAGAAGCGGCGGAAATGATATGTTTGTAATATTGTTGCTCTTTTGTTTGATTTTATTGAAGTGAAAAAAAAGAATCTCCATTAATTATGGAAAATATTTTAATTATGTGGGAAAATTCAATGGAGAGAATAATATAATTCATAAATTTATCTTTATCTATGCCGCCCTTTTGTATAGATTTTATTTATTTCCTGAGATTTTTATCCATAACCTAATTTAGCTAAACAGGTGTTTCTTAGACAAAGCAACCACTCACTTAGGTATACATAATCAGCATAACTTTCTATTATATTGTTTGTTATCTGTACGTACAGAATATCATTAGATTTATAATACTAAGCTTTAATACATATCTTTATACAATTTTTATAATCATCATACAGGTCAGGTATGCGGTTAGATATATTTAAGAAGATCTTTGTAAACAAAAATTTTCATTTAAAAATTTTAAATATGCAGCCTCTGCGATGCGATTTTCAAAGACGCTATGTTTGCGTAATTCGTAATAGTTTTATCTGAAATCAAAAAAGCAATTTTCTCTTTTAAGAGGTTAGTATGGTTCGTGGATAGAAATTTGAGTTTTTGGTAAAATTATATACGAAAAACTTTTAAGCAAAAGTTCGAACAAGCTCTAGCCACTTCTACGTAGAAGAAGCATGCAAAATTCCAATGAGAGCAAAACGGCTTTGTTGAAATTTCAAAATCCATATAACCTTTTAAACAAAGCGAATATCAGATATCTTTTATATTTTACTGATAAAGGCGCATTAAGTTTTCTCAGACGTTGGAGGTAAAAAGTTGGATCCTTCCAAAGTTTCGGTCAATTTTTATTTATCACATTTAATAACGAACTTTTGATAAAAGAAATATTAAAAATGAATTTAATCAAAATCGACTAATCTTTCCCTTCACTTTTAAGATGCAAATGTACTTTTGACGAATAAAAGATGTAAACGTAGATGTTTTCATCATATCGTAGTGTAGAATATTAAAGTAGACTTGTGTTGTATAATCATCTATTTAAATTGATTTAATTATTTATTTGTTGTAGTTAGGCTTTTATTTATATATCCTTTGAGGTTGATAATATCTGACTGTATTTATAAAGCTTTTGTTTCTGGTTATTTGTGGTTGGCATAAAACTTTTCTCTTGTATTGTTCTGTTCGTATATGATTATCTGAAGCTTTTATATGAGCAAGAATACTAATTTCCATATTTATAGAGAATAATTAGGATAATTAAATGATAAATAATTTTTGCATTTTAGTAAAGATAGTGTTGTTGTACGATGAAGTGATTACTCTATTAATAGATTGATATTAATTGCGTTTTTTTTTTGCGACAAAGACAAACCTTTTCAGATATTTTAGTAAACAAAAAATGATTTATTATCTTTATCTTGCCCATAAGGTTATAATTTACCGTACCTCACGTAAGGGCATCTCTTAAAGTAAACTGAAATTTTTCATAGAGTTTTTTAAAATCACTTTAAAATATGCCTACATATGGCAACGAGATATAATTTTTAGTATTTCATTGGTAATTCGACCTATAAATTTATTGTGGTAAGTTTGGAGTCGCTTTATGGCTGCAATTTTTGGATCTATATACTTATGAATTCTCATGATATACGAGCATTTGTATGACAATTTTTGATACCTTAAAATTAAGAGAAATAGAGAACTATACCGCAACGAAGTAGAATTTTTAATAACCGGCCTCTCTCAATCGTGATATGCTGACTTATTTTAATTTGCTTATAGGGAATACTCGTGTTGAATTTCAAACTGACATCTCTTTTTTGTATTTTTTGTTGTTTCTCTGTAAGGAAATGTTTTTCTTAGGAAGAAATCATAGAAAATGATTTTTAAATTTTGTCATCCAAAATATGTAAATCGGTTAAATTGATATAAAGAACTGATTTTGTGGCAGTTCTTTGTTTTTCATTTTATATTTTAAATAATTCTAAAAGGCATTATTGTAGCCAATTGGGAATCTGCTTGTTTGCCTCATAGAGTCGAACGATATTATAGCAACAGAATTCTATAAAATACTAACGCTTTTTGAAGCCATTCCTTGTATTGCTTTTGCCACTTCTATGGATCACTTAATGCTTATGCAAACTAAACCTTTTTCTTGATTTGTCATGAAATATGTTCAAATTTTTCCCCGGGCAATCGAAATACAACTTTTCCTCACACTCATAAAGATAACGTTTCAAGAATATTGATGTAAAAAATTCTTCGCAACTCTTATTCATATTCGTATGGCATTATCTATCTGCTGTATTTTTACTTAGCTTCAATCAATTTTCAATTCTTTTTCATGTTTTCTGATTATAATGCTAATTGGGCTTAGGATAGTTGTCTTCACTATTGCTTTAAAATCAGAGGATATTTTGCTCTAATAGAATGGAAGTGAAACAAGCTTGAAACAAGAAAGTTAGTTATGCGTAATGAACTGCAATATATTATGGTGAATGCTTTTTAAAGCCTAGATGAAAACACTCTGTTAGTGATTTGACTTGGAACAGCCTGTGACGAAACTAACTATCGCATGTCTTTCAAGCATTCTTGGTTTTAATTTAGCATATTCTTAGTTCCTCCTTGCCAGAGTCTAGAATTTAAGAAAATCGGAAAGTAATTCTAATTCTTTGATTCTGCAAATGAATTACAATAAAATTTGTTGTTACACCAGTGCTCTCATTTTATTTTGGAATTATTAACTTTCAAGGGAATTCTATTAAAAATTACATAAACCAATAAATTTATTGAAAGAGAAGTGAAAAACATATCGCACTAATAAACCTAACCCGTAATATATCAAGTAAGAACTACGATATACATTAAAAAAAAAAAAAAAAAACCACCAGCGCACAGAGTGTTGCTTTAAAAAGTTCAGCTTGATATGTTGTTGTATTTCATTTTATAATTAAAGATTTTATAAACACTTCTTCTATACCACATAGTCGCTCATGTTACAATAACAACTGCCGTCAAGCAGTCTGGCATAGTCGTTATTCTATTTATGTGTATGTGGTCTGTTGGATTGTTCGAGAGAACACAAACGAATGTGTTAACTTTTACTGTGTGCTTAATATTCAAGTGGTGTTCTCTGAATATTTGTTTACCCTTTGTCGATGAATGTTTACAATAAATTTAAAAAAAAAATAAATATATAAATAAATAAAACAACAAAAAAAAAGAAAATTTTTATTAATAACTTCTTTGGTTTGATAGTGAGTTATTTTTTTAAATTGTGTTTACATTTAGCCTAATGTTCAAAAAGTATTTACAAATAAAACGTTGTTTTCGTTTTGTTGTTGAAAAGCACCTTATAGGAAATTGTTAGTTTCATTACTGTAAGGGGGGAACTATATATTAATTTCTCTTTAAATATTTGATAAAATGGTGGTTTTTAGTAATTTAATATGATAAAATTTTTTTTTTGAAATTTAAAATTATAACCACGAAAACGTTATTCAACTGAGGATAGTGGATGGGCATTAACTCACATGACTTGATTTGAAATTTCACCCACAAATTTCAAAACGGCTGTGATAAATATTCATATTAAATTCGAAAAGATTTTTGTTATAAAAAGATATTTATAAAACGATATTGAACATTTTTTTAAGTCATTTGACTTTAAACACTTTGTATAACTTTTTATTTAACCTGTCATCCGCAAGCAATGTGTTAATCGTAAGGTAATCATAAGGTAGGATTCTATGTCGAATTCTGTGACAGTTGGAATGCTAATAAGAGAACGGACGCCTGGACGGACGGCGGTGCGGACGGAATATCAGATGATCTAGATAGTTTCGCAGTATGCGACAATCCGTACACTAATACTTGTATGAACGTGTCCTTCGATGTACACACACACACACACACACATATATATATATATACGCGGTTTGTTTGTGGTGTAGCCATCAAAAAATTATTACTTTGCAGTTGCTTTGCGGTGACATATAAATTTTCAAATTAAAATTTCAAATACTTTTTACAATTCAATCAATTAACAAAAACTGGTATAATTTAATAAAGACTATTTTGTTTGACTTTGCGAGTTTTTGAACATAAACTATGACAATTAAAAAAAAAAATTAGTAAGAAAATTATATTCGGCTGTGCCGAATCTTTTATATCCACCATCTTTATCTTAAAGGGGCAAAATGGGAGAAAACCGAAATTTTAAGAGGTGGGCGTGGCAGATTTTTTCTGTTTTTATGGAATACCCTGGAACACAGCCAGCCATGGAGTACCATAGAAAACAGCCAGAAGAGGGACGTGCTTTCAGCTTATAGATTAGGCGTGGCCTGTGATTGATTTGACCCATTTTTAATAACAACGTATATGAAAGAACTGCCAATGTTTCTGCCAAATTGGAAGCTGACATTATCGTTTTTGCGGCTAGGAGGCATTGTACAGACAAGTAGACAGATAGATGCACAGACGGAGGAACGGATACGTCTAGGCGGATTCCGAATTTCATATTGATCAAGAATATATACATTTTATGTGGTTCCAGAGGCATCTTTCTTAATGTGACAAACATTTCCACCAAAAAATTGATTTTCAATATCTATTATATCAAGTGGACATGGTCGATCCTTTCCATTTTTACACAAAGTACAGTAAAGTTTTTACACGAAATAACTAGCGCTTTTTCTATTTACTATGGTTTATGAGAAATGTGCAAAAAATCGAATTTTTCTTTGCTTCTGAAAGCAGATGTGTTCTCAGCCGATGTTATATTGTGGGGGTGTCCTATGATCGGTCCCATTTTCAATACCAACTAGCGTGCAGGAACTTCCCATGTTTCTGACTAATTTGATGTTGATATCCTCATTTTTGATGCCAGAGAAATGTTTACCACAGATATTACGCAGACGGCCAGACGGATAGAGCGACATGCTTAAATCGATTCTAAATTTAATGGTGATCAAGAATATATATACTTTGTGTATTATATATACTTCCGGTCATTTCAAACAAAGTGACAAATTGAACCTACACCTTGCCTTCGGTGGTAAGTATAAAAACAGAAACAAAATCAAACTAAATTATTTTGCTTAGTAACGGTTGACCGATTTAAGTTTCCATTTAACTTAGCAGGGTAAACAATATGTGGAGCAAAAATAGCATTAAATACATCGTTTACTCTAACTATAATGACTTCATAAACACATGATTAAAAATATTTATTTTTATATGCACTTATTTTGATAAATAATTAATATATTAAAATTTAAAAAAAAATCCTTAAAACTTTACTGCGAACTTTACATAATTCTGACTAGCGAGTTGCCGTGAAAAAAAAAAACCTTAAGTCTTGGAGTATTTATTAGTAATAAATGGTCAGAGAGAGGTATAATTTTTATATATAATCGATACAATGATATAATTCATAGTATCTTCTAAAGTGTTACACACTCTTAAAAAATGGGTTTGTCGCGATTAGTCATATATTGATTTACAATTTAATTTTATTTACTTAAGAAATATAAAAATTTTTTTTAATAAAATGTAAAATGAAATCGATTGATATCGTAGTATTGAAAACAATCCACAAAGTTAGCGCATTGTGCCACTTAAATGACAGCTTAATAACATAACGGTTGATTTCAATCATAAGTAAAATAAACAACTTTCACATTCAAGACAACCCTTTGTAAACATTATTGCTGTAAATGTTGCGGACATGTCTGGTTTTAAAGTCAATAAAATCAATTTTCTTATCATTAACAAAACCAAGTAATAAAGAGAGTGTTACTTGAAAATACAATACATGTCAAATTTATAACATATTAATCATTATTGTTTGCCTCGTACTAGCAGGGGGATGAAAACCTCTTTCAAAGGCAAAGCTCATAAACTGATATCAGGTTAGTCAGCGACCAAACTTGAATACATGTCACTGAATATATAGTTTTATGTTTATTTTTATTTTGATTTATGAGGTTTTCTACAATGAATACATTGCAATGTTGATGAAAAAATAATTTCGTTTTATTATTCTTAAATTACAAAAAAAAAAAAAAAATTGAAAAAAAAGCAAAAGAAACTTACCTGCACATCCTTGATAAACATATTGTTAGTGTGTATTATCACAGCACTGAAATTGCGCACACCATCAAATTCAAAAGTGATTTCTACAGGACGGCCCAATAGATTTGGTGTATCATTACGCCAACCCACCCATTCGTAGCCTAGAAGAAAATAATAATTTTTTTTTGGCATTATTTCAATTTATTTTATGTTACGAGCAAAGGATGATAGTATTGGCCAGAGATTAAAGAAATTTTTCAGGTAATTTTCTAACGCATTGTGGTTCATATCGTATCGTTGGATCTCCCAGCGTCAGAAAAATTGATAAACAGGGAAATGGAACTTTATATACATAATTTTAAAATAGATCTTTATTTAAGTTTGAACTTTGTGGCGTCAACATTAGCCCAAAATTATAACTTTATGGCTATTTTAAAAATGGTCCAGAATGGTCGATAAAATTTTGCAACTGCTAGAACAAGACTGGCAAGCAAGCTGTCAGGAAATATCGGAAGCACTAAACATCAACCATATGGCAGTAAGGAATGATTTGAAAGGAGAAGGCTAGGAAAAGAAACCGAAAAATATACGAAGAAACCGCGGAGACATGAAAATACTATCTAATACAAGTACCTTCTTGATCGTAGATTGTTATTCGATCTAATTACAGCCATTTTTCGTACACATGTACCTTTGGAACTCGTCAAAGAGTTAAAACCATGAAACTGAAGTTAAAATTTGAACGATTTATTCTTAAGTTAATTTTTTACGTCAAAGATTGACTTGGAAAACAGCACTATATCTGTATACAGGCAATAAAAACCGATTATTTCTTAAGTTAATTATCGGTAGTTAAAAATACCGAATTCTGATGAAAATTTAAGTTTTAATAAAATGTAGTAAACATAGTACAAATTTGCTCTAAAGGTCTGTCAAAAGAAAAAAAGGAAGAAGATTCATCTTAAGCCCAATATTTTTTGTTCTCTTTTTAATAATCTCATTAATATGGTTTTATTTAATTTTCACTTAAAAAGTAAAGTGAATAAGGATTCATTTAATTATAATTTTAAAATTTATTGTAAATATATGCTAATGAAAAACCATCAGCAGTAACAATAATAATCATCAGCATATAAAGATTTTAACATTATAACCATTGTCGTCATTTTCAGCATCATTATCAAGCATAACAATGGATATAAATGGGGACAGATGGAGATACTAACCATAAGATATATAAAATTATTATTTATTTGTTGATGTCTGCATGCATCGGAGCGCATGTAAGTAGCTGTTTAAAATGAAAACTTGTGTTAGATTTTTGTTTTACAACAAAGAACACACTCCATAAATTGGCTCTTTAGGGATACTTTCGTGTAGACAGAAATCTCAAAATACATTTTACATAGTTAGTTGCAAACAAACATTTAGCAGAAATGTTTATAAAGGGTGTAATACAAAATATTTTTTTGTACTAACGTGTAAGGCTTTTAGCAAAAAAAATTTTAAATTTTATATTCACTACCCAAAGAAAAAGATATAAGAACCATTCACATTTCAATCGAACATCTGTGACAAAGTGTTCAGGAACTTTGAGAAACATTACAATTCGAATCAGAATGGTCGCATTCGTTTATTGTTCTCTCAACGGGCCCTTTATTTTTAAAGAATCTTAAGACTTAGGATGACTTTTATGGTAAGCGTTTGCCCTCATTTACCTCTTATACCCAAAAAATCCAAACAACTTCGCAAAATTTTTGGAAATGAAGTTTTCAAAGTTTTCGAAAATATTTATCGTTTGAGTAGCATTTCACCCGTTTGCAAATCAAAGATGCCATACATCGTATTTCTTTACTGTAGGGCATATCCATAATTCGCTTCCTTACTTACATAATTTTTTACCTCTTTTTTTTGTTGTCGCAAGAAATCATTTAGTAAGGCTCAGTCTACAGGGACACGTAAGTTTTTATGATTCTTATATTTTTTTCTCTCTTAATAATAATTTTTCCATTAATACTATCGGAACTAACATGTCAAGTTTTTTATCGTAAAAGTTGCAACAAATTATAAAATGAAAAGAGAACACGTCTAACAAATAACGTTAGAAAAAGTAGAATTTAATAATGAAGTTAAAGTAATGCTTGCTCGCCATACTTGACTTAGCTGCATTCCTATATACTGATGGAATAAAAGTCATATGCCATACTCTTAGTGGTTTTTTTATTTCATGAATATTTTATTGATGGCATCTTAGTTGCGTTATCTTCAATCCCATAAAGTATAAAATGTAGTCAATGGAGTATGAAATTTTTATGATACTTTATGACATACAAGTCAAAGAGAATTGTGTAAATAAATTATCATAAATTTTCGAATTTTTGCACAATTTTATTAATTTGACTTTTATTAAACTCTCCACAGGAGGTATATCAAGTATATTAAAGATTTTTAACGCACAGAATATCGCGAAAATGGTGTATAAATGCCAGCGACGATTTGGAAGAGAGAAGCACAAGTTTATTTGTAATTAATTATTCAAAGGTAATTAATTACTCTCTGAAAAATTTGTCTATAATTTCGAGCCACTGGACGATCTCAACATGTGTATTGAACTATGCCTATATATGCCTATATATATTTAAATAGGCATGAGCTTATATGCACTGGTATGTTTGAAAGCGAACAACAATTATATGAGTTATGGTACAATTATGTTTTGCGTCGCCAATGCTATAAGGTAAGTTAGAAGGAAGTTCCTCTATTTGTATTGAAATATTTTCGCAAATTTAATGTAATGATATTGTGTTCCTTCTACTACACGTATTTAAATTTGTGCTGCTGACTTTATGCTTAGTTTAAATGATTCGTAAATTGACCTCTCACCGAATTTGGTTTCCAATTTTGCGATACTTTAGCTTGCTTTTATGACGTGCTGCTGACGCAATGTTTTTACTAGTCATACCTTACTCTTCATTCGTCGTATCGTATGGATAGGAAAATCTCTTATGAAGTATAACACTTTTTATTTTACATCCGTTGTAGTTTACGAGTAGGGAACAAAAAGCCCCGAAAGCAAAGATGGTTTTAGTTCATCTTGTACAGTACGTGTGTTCTCTGTCCGATTTGGGACATTTTTAAAACCAACCTGCGTCTAAGAATTTCCAATGTATCTGCCAAATGTAGAGCCGATATTTTCATGTTTGCTGCCATAAGAATGTCAGTCTCTCCTTCTGTCTGTCGGTCCAACCGTGTAAAGTTTTTGTGGAAAACATTTTCCTGGGTTTAATTTAATTTAATCTTTTCCGAATTTTTTGTTCTAAGTTGAAGATGGTGATACGAAAGATTGTATGCGTAAAGCATAGTATGTGTACAAGCACGAGAAAATCGGTCACGCCCATTCGAAATTGGAGAGTATCGAAATATCATTTTTTAAAATTTTTTTATTTACAGTAACAGTGATTGGTATAGGAAACTTAGGAACAATCGAATATAATTTTCCTATTAATTAAAAATATTGCATTTTACTAATTATGTATTTTTTTTAGCTTAATCTTGAATTTATTTCACTTCATTTTGTTAGAGTAATAGTTATTATTAAATTTATTGGAATTTAAGATTTTTGCTTACCCTTGCCAAAGCCTTGATCTAAACGAAAATTATCTTTGCCTTTTTGACCATCTACAAGTTGACCTAAACCTTCGACATAGCGTTCATCATCTTCATGGCCATCATATGATTTATCAGATAAATCAATCTCTATGCCACGTTGTACGCCTTTAGGTATGCTATACGATAAAATGCCTTCTGTGCAAAAATGAAAAGAAGAAATAAAAAAAAGAAATATAATTATAAAGGAGAAGATTGAATTTAATAAATTTGAATTTATAAATTATAAAGTATAAGTCCAAGCATTCATTACAGCGAAATAAAACTACAAATAATTTTCATTTATATTTCTTATTTGCAATATGTAATTTAAACAAGAATTTTCTGCGAACCCTGGGAATTTTAATCAAATGTTTTGAAATCACGCCTTTAATTTACCAACGCAAAAAAAAAAAAAAATAACATAGCATGCAATCTATTAACACAGCAAAAATGTGAATGTGTATGTTTTGAGAACTAATAACAACATTAGTATCCGTAGAAAAAACGTACAAACGTACAAAATGCTTAGGAATGACTATTGCAAACATGCAATCTGGAACATATCAAATAAACAACTTTTCTCTCAAGTATTATATAGCCAGCTGTGGTTGTATTAATGTCGCGTTTGAATTATTTGTTAGATATTTGAGCTTTGAAATATTCAGGTGCTTTAATAAACGTGTTCAATATCTATACTTTACATTTACGTATTAATGTTAAAAATATCAAAACAACTTGTACCATGATTTACTTTTAATTGAAAACCATAAACGTTTAAAACGGTAGTTTAAGATCATGTTTGTTTTAATGGCGTTTAATAATGATTGATAAACATTTTTATTAAATTGTTGGCATAAGAATCGACTGAAAAGTATGGTAACATTTAATTGAAGAATTTTTTTCTATAAATCAACCAAGAGTGGGTTTGAATTGATTTTAAGTGATTTGGATTTTAATTAAAATTGATTTCCTGTTAATGAATTCTATTTTTTTTTTTTTATAAACGAAATTTTTTAGTTTACATTTTTTAATATGTTATATTTACTTTGAATTTATGAAAAGCTCGATCTTAAAATAGTTTCTTTTTTTTTTGAATATGGTTCAAAAATATTATATCTTTGTATAAAGAAGCATAATGTGTTTTATGACAAGGTGTTTGGCCAGATAGAGATACGCTCTAATGAGCAACATAAAATTCTGTGTCAATTTTTTTTAATTATCCGTCTGTCTGCCTTAATCCATTTTTCTTAACTTATATTTAGAAAATTTTAATTCACAAAAATTGAGGAGAAAATTGTTTTTTTTTTTTTTTGCTTTGGGGAAAATACGATTTAATTCACAAAACTGACCTGGGTTTTTTAGCATTGGAAAGATTCATTTAATTTAGAAAACTACTCCTACCACTCCTTTACTACATCCTCTCCACGTAAAAGCATACTTTTCATGAGAACCTTTATATGAAAGGAAGGATATTCCCATAGTTGAGAGAAGCATAAACAATTTTTATATAAATGCTTGAGATAATGGGCATTTAAGATTCACGAAAGAAACTTCTTTATTTTTTGCTAATTAATCCCAAAAAAATGGGTAAACTAAATAAAGAATGTATCAGTATTTAAATTTTTTGTCTTGTTTGATGCAAGTGGCAACTCTGAAATTTTGCAACTGTCGCCTATGATTGTTCCGATTATTAAAAATTGATCGCCGGCAATTCGTTCAATGGGTGATGGAGCAGAATGAGTTTAGACAAATATCGATGAAAAATGATGTTAAATATAAGTGGAAAATTTTTGTGAAATGGGACCTCTCTCCGATATAAACGTTCTTACAAGAAAATAAGCCTTCATATGTGACGATAACAAGTTCGAATATTTAAGATTTTCTTGTGAAACTTGATGCATAATAATTTTTATATATATTTTACACATTAATTAAGACATATAAGCTTATCGTGGTATTTTTGGATTATGTAGGTCTATTTTTTGAACACTTCTCCATATAAATATTTTTTTTGATTAAAAGAGTTTCTTTCATTTCGGAAAGTTTGCTTTGGCCGAAATATTGAACATAACTTTTATGTGATGGAAAGCAAAAGCATCATCTATTATTGCGATTTCATTAACTGAAAATAAATTATTAAGCTCTGTAACATTTTAAGTAGTTAAATATTTCTATTTTATTGGCCTTAAGCTTAGAAATTTCAAAAGGAAAAGAAACCTTAAGAATTTTCAAAATTTAAAATTTTTTTTTTCGATAATTTCGACAAACTGTTTGGAGAATTTTCCTTTATTATCTGCGCATTCGAAAATGCAATTGCAAAATTTGATTTATTATTGTTATTGTGTATGTGTTTGTAGCAAGTAAACACAATTTCCGAATTGACCATTATAAGCGATCTTTACCCTAAACTCTCTTTCTCTATTTTTGCTTTCCCCTTTACTTCGCAAAAGACTGCATGGTTTGCTATATGCAATTTTAACGTTTGGTATATGAAAATAAAATGTGTTCACGTCAAATAAAAACCACTTTACACAAACCATTACATCATGAATTGACCGACTTCATATACATATGCATACGTGCATATACACAGTACATGCATGGAGGGCAAAGCATTGATGTGTATAAGTATTTGTTTTTAGCAAATATTGAATTGTGGTCAATGGTCAGATGACCAAATAGATTTCAACATTTATTTGTATGCCAATCTCTGCACATATATCTAAACAAATACTGTATGTAGGATAAACTTTCTATCCATCTCCTCTCTCTGTATTGTCTAGATATTAGTGTATGTTCTTAGTACGTTAGGTTCACTCTGGCATTTTAAGCTTTTTCACACATATAAATGTTCATCGAAATACTGAAAAATGCAAGCATATATGAAAAAAAAGAAAATTATTTTAATATCTTAAACACATGTGCATTATTTTGACAATATATTGTCATATGTTGCATAATTGAATTTTGTGCTATTAGGCAAATATATATATCCTTATGTTTTTGGACAAAGGACCAAAAAGAGAAATCATTACCTATACGGTAATCTACGATAGAATAAAACCTCAAATCTTTATTATTTAATAGGATTATTAGAAAAGATTTATAATGTTGATCGTAAATTGTGTGGTTGATTTAAAAATTATTCGAACTTACCTCTGTTATGAGAATGAATTCATTCTAATGAAATTATTAGTAATTAAAGTTGAGATTTAAATTGATTATGTGTCTAAAATTTCCAAATTTGCATCGAAAAATTTATGATGTTCTAGCAAAAATAAATTTCAATGATTTTTTTCTATTCCAAGCTAGATTTTAGGGAATTGCACTGTATTTTCAGATATCCATGTGTTTTGTGTGCGTGTGTGTGCGTATTTTATGTAGTATAAACTGATGAAGATGAATTGAATTTTCTATATCGTTTGTGATACTTAGTATTATGAATTAAAATTCCATAACCTACTTATATACTTAAAGTGAGTTAACTTAATTAAAAAAATTAATCTGGTCAGTTACATATATATTGAGTCGAATTAATCGAAAAATTTTGTATTAGTTGAAATTACTGCTCTATGCACGTTGAAAACATATTATTTCGAGAAAAGCGGTGTATGATATGACCATTGCCAGTGAAAGTTGGCAGTTATTACAAGTAAAATTTCGAAACCATTTCATGAAATAATATAAATTGAAGGCCATAACTGAAAAAGTTTAATAGTTTTCATTTTAATTATCTTAAGAATAAAAGAAGAAGAAGAAGGCGTTTAAGAAGGAATTGAATATAGTGCTCCCTAATAATTATATCATATATTATATCATATATCTTAGAAATGTTTGAAAAAATGGGTATTTTTCCGAAAGCCTTGTCAGTTTTTCCAATAATTCGGACTCGAATCTCAACCTATTAAAGACAATAAAATTAATGCTCAAGCATATCGTAATTTCAGACACGATCCAAAAATTCATTTTTAAACCTATTTCTGCCCCATGTTAAGTGTTTATTTATTTATTTATTTAGAGACTACTCTTATGCTAAATATTATGTCTTAAGTATATTATAAATTATAAAAACAAAAAAAAAGTACAAAAATGAAGAAAGAAAAAACAGAAAAATTGCATATATAAATAAATAAAAGGAAATGAAAAAGCATATACGCAACCGATATAGGTCCAAGCTGGGAGTGCATTTCTAAAACCATTGTAAACACCCAAAAGCTTGACAACCAATTCGATTTGCGGATTATGTAAAGCTTTAGAGATTAACAGTTAATTTAAACATGACGTGGGCAAAGGACGGGTATTAACGGAAAGTTGAATTGATAGTAATTAACGAGGCCGACATTGAGATTATGTTAAAGAAAACAATTAGATTTTTGCAGAGAAACGTAGTTATTTCTACATTGGCCAAGTTTTATAAAAATGAAAATAAAGAAAATAAAAAAAGAAAAACGATTAGCAACAAGCATATGTATAAGTTTTTTTGTAACGTATTGGTCTCTCTCTCTGGATCACTGTTTAATAAAGCCTAGTGCTGGCCTAGCTTTATTTGTGGCGATATTCAGTGGAATATTCAGATTGAAGCGTAGTCTATTGTCGAATAAATCCGCTAAATCAATGTACGAATCTGCATTTTCTAGTTTTTTGAATCAATGAAATACTCAGTAGTAAATGAATTCCTCCTTAATAATGAAAGGTTCTTACATTTCTTTTATGTTTAATTTCATAAACTTTAACAGACGCTACGTAACCAAATTGTATAAATCAGATTGAAAGTAACAAGAGTCGCGATTCGACCTTTGTGAAGTGGAGTAAGGAAGCTACTGTTTCAGCGCAAGAGAAAATTAAAAAATCTTTATTTTGTTAAATCTAACGGCAGCTCCTAAATCAGAATCAATTCAAATGAGATCTTCTCGAACGTCTCTACACTGATACCTTTTATACACATGTTTTTCTTACTTTCAAGTTTGAGGTATTTTCAGTATGAAATAAATTGGAATTATAGATCAAAGACGTCATTTCATTTCAGTTCATTAACCATATATTCTTCGTAGATAGTAACGATCACTACAAAAGTTATTACAATTTTATAATGCCACTTGTAGTAAGATTTTGTTTCCTTCCTTTCAAATCATTATACCCTACCTGACTTGTGGTACCGGGTATATTAGTTTTGTTAGGAAGTACGTAATACTCAGAAGGACTTAAGAGAACTTACTATACCGATCGTTTGGCAATTATTTTCTTCAATGACTTAACCTTGACTCTTTGATAAAATTTGCTAAATTGACATATTTCGACTCAAGCGCGCTATTAAATTGAATCGGATCACTTTTGTGACCACTCCTGGTATCTGGTATTTTATTTCTTACGGATGAAAGAATTTGCCTGAGCGCATATACTTTTTGCTAAACTTCATAGATGATCCACGAGTACATCTGCAATTGCTTGGGATCTGGCAAAAAAAACCTATTAAAAAGAAAGATCACACTGCAAATACAGTCCCCATTGCTCACATCTCACCAAATTTTCTGCAAATTTTGTCTACTTGTTCGATAAGGGAGGTGGAGAATATCTCGATGTCATGGTCAAAGCTGAACATTGTGTTTCTACTTTATTAAATTAAATATTATTATTTTAATTTATTATCGCATTGAATTCGTGTAAAAAAAGTATTTAAATTAAGTTTAAAAAATATTTTAAAATTAAGCAATTTTTTATATTTGCTACAAGTTGGTTTTCAATAAATTTACCTTTAATCATGTAAACCTTATCAAATTTTTTTTGTAATGCTTGCTTGTTTGCGTATAAATGTCTGTTTAACTTACCTTCCCATGGACAGCCTACAATTTCAGCTCTTAGGCATACGGTGCGATCGTATTGACTGTATGGATAAATGCGCACCTTTGATGCAAAAATGATCGGTTGCAATATATTCTCCACTTCGCTATAAGTGTTAATATTTCCGGGCAATATCTGTGTGAAGCAATAACAACAAGCAAAGATAAGGAACATTAACCGAACAAACGTTGTCTTTTCTTTTATAAAAGTATCAAGAAAAAAGGTGTGGGTGCTGACTCTCTAGCTTTTTGCTTTGGGTTTTGTTTTAAGTTTCGCATGTTACGAAAGATAAATAAAATTAATGTTATAAAATTGTTTTTTTTTTTTATTATTATTTTTTATTATTTATTTATTTATTATTTTATTTTTTATTTTTTTTTACATTTTTCTGGTATTATTATTGCAACCTTTTAACTTATGATATAACTTGGCGTGCTAGCGTGCTAAATTGCTAACCATAAATCTGCCGCTCTGCTATGCTAGTCCAGCTAAGAGAACGTGTTGTTTAAGAAAATTAAAAGTATATACGAAGAAAGAAGTTAAACAACATTAAGAACGTTTATATAAAAAGAAAGAAAAAAAACGCTATTTAACCAGGGATAAGTTGTAGTGATGGGCTGTAAGGCCATCAAATAGAGAAAGATGTGTTATCTGGTTGTTAAACACCTACGCTAGTTGTGCGAATGGTTTGGCACGTTTTTTTAGTTTATTTTATTTTTTTTTTTTTCTCTTTTTTAAAGTTCGTTGATGCCAGCAACTTTAAATGGTAAAGTATAAAACGAAAGTAAGCATGATCTATAATTACGAGAAAAGAAGACCAAAACTGTATAAGTAGCAAAGAGGACTGGAAGTATGAAGCAAGATAATAATGTAGATTTAACAGGAACGGATAGGAATAACGTAGTTAAGTTATGTTTTTAAAAGTTATAGTTTTTAAAATATATTTTTTAAAACTTTAAAGTAGGAAAACTTTTACTTCACAAACAAATCTTTCAAAGAACGTAACATACCTTGCCCTGCTTTGTAGTATCATTTGATTGGTATTTTCACACTCTGACTATTTCCTTTAAGTCTTTTTCATATTCTTTTTATAAACATTTTTAACGATTATTATCTCTTTTAGTGATTAATGTGTGAATGGCAAGAAAACTCTTATTGCCAGCTTTGACCTTAAGGCTAATAAACGTACCTCTTTGCCTTGAAAGGTTTTCCAACGTTTCCACTTCTCCATGCCAGGACGCCAGTATTCAACTACATAAGCCTCCGTATACTCTTGGCCTTGGCCTTTACCGAAACGTCCCTGAGTACGTACGGACGTGATGACATGCACTTGCAACAAATCAATTTGCAAATATTCCTTTAAGCCACGCGATACCATATGTTTCGGACACCAAGCACCACCATTATTATCAACCTTTAATCTGTCAATTGTAAACGCAGAGAAAGAGAAGAAATAAAAAAAAAGGAGAAAAAAAAACAGAAATAAATGAGTTTTCGCGCTCAAATGAATTAATAAATTAAAAGCATATTTTGAAAATTGAATTGAACGGAAAACAAGTGTGTTATCGCATATATAAGCAAATGTGCGTAGGTGTATTTGTGTGCAATAAAATCAATAAGAATTTTTTTTTGTCATACATTAAGCGATTAATTTGCTATCGACAACAACAGCGATAACAGGTCGAAGCTGCAAACGTTCTTTTACCCGTTGCTTGTAATTAAATATTGGTGCTGATATGTCAACTTCTGTTCTTGTTGTTGTTGTTACTGTTATTGTAGTTTTTGCCTTTGCTTTTGTTGTTATAGAACTGCAAATGGTCCATATACATATTTGTAGATCTGAGTGTAAATACTTTTAATGCATGTTTTATATCTGATTATAACGATAATATGTTTTATACAATGTGTTTGCAAGCATCCGAGAATATACGGTAGTTATTTCATTAATTAAAAATAATTGGTTGTACATGAATGTTTGCAATTCTATATATGTATATCGCTCTATTTGTATACATATGACCCTTTCATATACTCTCAAAAATAATTCACATATTTCTATGTTTGTATGAAGGAATTTTAATTACAAATTATTTAACAGATAAATAATTTCGATTAAATGTGCTGAAATTCGGCACTTAATTCCTGTGTTGTTTTCGTTTGACTTTTTTTTTTTAAATATTTTATTTTATTCAATTAATACGCAAAATTATGCAATCGTTTTACATTTTATCGAAATAATCTAAAATATGTTATGTGATATTTTTCTCTGCTAATGGGTATGTTTTACACCAAAATATTTCAATTACATTGTTAAAGAGGTATTCATACTGCCATGGCAGCAAACAAAGAATTTTGTGCTCACTCGCCAAGTGCATTACAGTAAGACAAATTTTTGTGCCTTCACCAGTTCTATAGAAACTTGGTATATTTTGGTATTTCGAAAATAACATTGGGAAAGTGTCTGTAAACTAAATATATCATTACAATTGCGACTGTCGGTCCAGTTAGCTGGAGTTCTTATGAAAGTTGTAAAAATAAAAATAAAATCTCAAATGTATATCTTCTTGGATTTATCTTTGCATCTTTTCTTAAGTTACTTTCTTAGCGCAAATTGCTAGGGCGCAAGAAATCGACTTGAAAAGTCAAATTTCATCCATATATTTGTAGTGGATTTGCTTCAATTAAATTTTAGAAACAACTCGCTAAGTTGAATGACTTTATCTGAAAGATATGTATTAATTTGGATTGCTTCTATTAAGGATCAGCCTCAGGAATGTATGTTGAATCTGAACGTAGACGAAAAGTCCCGAGTGCATTTCGGTATATGTCTTTGTCCATTCGTATGTTCGTTTGCTAATGAAATTCCTAATCGACAATTTCAAAATTTTAATTCTGGTTCCACATATCTTTCCAGATGTAAGAGTTTTCAGAAAAGCCTTACAATGGCAAAAACTGAAATTTTACACGGAACTATTACGATTCCAGACACAAATTTAGGAATAAAATTTTTACGACTCTAATATTGCATTCGCTGTCAAAATATGGAAATTCTTGAAACGATACAGAAAAAGAAACTTTACTTAAACTTGAAAAGTCAGAATTTTCGTATACAAATTTGTAATGAATTCATTTGTTACGTTTTCTATTTGAGATATACGATGCTCCATTACAGGTATCATTCAATAATTTTAAATCAGTTAAGAAAAATATTGTATATATATTTTATTGTATGTACAGTAGCTTTTAAATATTTCGCTAAATACTTCACTTTACACTTCTTTACAAAAATAATGATAAAATAGAAATATGGTTTAAACTGATACGATATTAATAGAGTTTAGCAACTAAGTCAGTTTCTACGAAGCATCACATGTACAATTTATCGAACAATAATTTCGTTAGCATTCTTTACTTTTGCTTCATTATTTTCATAAATATTGAAATATAATGCAGCAGTAGTGTGATATGTAGAGCACTCCTCTTTACGTATGTAATTCTATATGCATGAACGCAAAACGAAGTGAATTTCTTGGGGCCAAAATACTTACTACGGTATAAACTAAACTTTATTCAGGTGGAGTAAAGTTTAAATAACATTGTAACTCTTCTTCTTCTAACTGAAATCTCTAGTAGTAGTTATCCACAGTAACACATGAAATGGAAGAGACAGCGCACTTGACAACGTGTTACATCCTAGTATTCTCCTCTTGTGATTCTGCATAATATTCTTGTTTCAAGCGAGAGAAAAAAAACTATTTGATAAAAGACGGGGAAATATTTACGATTTTACCGTTAAAAAACTTATGTATGTATGTATATGTGCGTCTGTTTGCTGTACGCTATATGTTAACTTTACTTTATATGTATATAAATATAAATATATATGAAAACTTTGACTATACACACACACACACCCAAACACAGGCACACACCCATATGCATATATATATATATATATATATATATATATATATATATATAAATATTGACTGAAAAACTGAAAAGTATTCAACGAAACGGTAAGCTAATATTTAAAAAAATTTGTGCTAGTTCTCGGTAGTCAACTTCTATAAACGAGACACAGCTTGTTGGCTTGAATAGAAGAAATGAAAAGCACAAGAAAGATTATTTTCTGCTACAGATTCAATCACTACTTTTTTGCAAACGCAATGCAAAACCGCGACAGTAATGACTTCTTTTTGCATACTTCAGAAACAAATTTGCAATGTTTTTGTAACATTTCCCTATGGAAACATTCACATTCAGTTAAAGATATGATAATTTAAGTTTTTTAATATTCTTTTCTTGTGTTTATAAATACCTTAATAATTTTCTTTGATTTTTGAATGCTTGAATAATGATATTAGCTGAAGGAAAAAATTCATGGCATTTTGCCTAATGTTATAAATAGTTTCAGAATCGGTAAACGCCGTAACTAAAGTGCGTTGTCAAAGATGAGAGTGTAAGTAAGTAAGTGAAAATTAATTCCGTCCAAAATAATTTCATTTTGAAAATTAGCAAAAACCCAGAAAAAATTCGCTATATTTTAACGCAACACTTCAATTAATATGCAAGTCTCTTAAAAAATCGTTGTGAAGAATCTTTAGCCAAATCAGTGGGGCCCCTCTTAATGTTAAAGATATGCCGCTATGTGGTCGATCAATCGTAGACAAGGCCATTAAATTTCCTCAAAAAATTTAAGAATAGTTGCACATTTCATCTTTTAACGTATAGTAGCCCTAACTAATATTTGAGACCATCTTTTTCTTGGTGAGACATTGCTTCAATTACAATAGTCTCTACTTATATTTTTTCATATTAAAAATCAAAATTAAAATTAAACTACTTTTTCTAAGTAAAATGGAAGAATTTTTTTGTGCAAAAGATTCGAAAAAATGTTTCCAATAATTATATATTATATAGTTTATGTAATTTTTGAAGCCTACAATATCTTAAAAGTAGTATAAGAAATTGTTATGACATTAGTAGCATCATAAAATTGTGGAATTTAGAGTTACAATGAATCAATGAATTAAAACTTTTGTTAGTTATGACCGTAACAGCAATTGATTGAATTTTTAAGAGGTATTTTCGTGTTTTCTTTACTTACCTCTCAATATCTAAAAATTATCGTAGAAATAGAGGAGAGGTAGGCTGAGGGACCATTTATTATTAACTGAACTTAAGATTAGGATAAAGTTGCACGCTTTAGTTGCGCAAGTTCATGCTGTATATATTTTGATTTATTAGGTGATATGTTATGTCTTCGCGGTTTGTTGCCACTAGACGATGTTTATACCTATATACCTGGCAACACACACTTGACCGTCCCAAAGATTTGTAAATTTCTGCTGATGTGAAAAGTTATATTGATTTGAAAATGAGTGAAATATCTGTACAAAGCCTTTTTTACTATAAAAAAGGTGAAAAAAAGGTAAAAACAAAAGAAAATTGTAAAGTGCACGGTGAGAATGCTCTGAGTGAACGAAGGACTCAGAAGTGGTTTTGCTAGATTTCTTTCTTGAAATTTTCATGTCAAAGATTCACTTCGCTCTAGTCGGCCAATCATTGAAAAAGTCGAAGAAATTTTGCAACTGGTGGAGCAAGACTGGCACACAACCTGTCAAGAAATAGCGAAGGCACTAAACGTTAACTATATGAGAGATTGGAATCATTTGAAAAGATACAGTTACAAAAATAAGTTCACATATCTTACACATATTTTAGAAACTATCACTAACTTCATATCAAAATTTTGTTTTCTTCATTTAGCTATTAGTTGAGATTGTAACTGAATTGAAAAATTTAGTTAAATCAATTTTATGCATATAGAGGGAGTTACATACGTCGGGTTTTGGTGATTATGGATCCAAATATGGCGACGAAGTTATACTTCCATGATATCTTTTGAAATCCTTTAAGATGTATCAAAAATCTGGATTAGTCTGATCTCACTGAAATTTTTTATAAGTCGGTTGATCACTAGACACACACACGCACTGCGTTACAGTTAGCAGTAATAACTTTGGTTTTGTGATAATGATTTTCTTCTTCTACATGTACATGTTCGTTACAATTCTTTAATTTTTATAATTATGCCACTTGTTTCTTTTATTTTGCAACAAATCATAGTATAACGAAGACGCAAAGATATAAATCTTAGGAAATGACTGCTATCTTGTTTGGGACACACATTTGATTTCGATAAAAGATTTGGTCATAAATGAATATAATTTTCTTCCTTGTTTCTTATTATTCTCGTTAGCTCAAAGATCAGCATGTGAAGCAAATTATTTGTAATACTAATTATTAAATTGTAATAATGTAAAAATGTAATAATGTTGCTTCATGTGTTCATATATAGTAAGGAGTTTAGAAATTCTTTGTTGGAGAAAGTTTATATTTTTCTATACAAAACTTTTGGTTGATAAACTGATACGTTATGTTTACAGAAACATGCTTCATCTGGATGAAGAAAATTACAGATTTACTTTACTATGGTTTATAAATATAACACTAATAATTTTAATAAGATTTAGTTAATTAACTACTTCTTTACTTAAAGTTTTAAATAACTTATCTTTATTTAGTTTTAAAATTGTTTAGTAATTGTTTTGTAAGAATTCATAAATTATGCTATAATTAAATTATTGAATATTTTTTATTTTATATATATTTTTTCTATTAAGTTATCATATAATTAAGAAAAGAAAACTACAATTTAGAACTGATTTATCATCAAAAAAAGATTCGAAAAATGACAATAATTACATTTTTTTGTTGTTGAGATGAAGAAACTTTACAAATATGTTTTGTATGTCTGCATAATTTAATGAAATAATTTTTCATGGTCTCAAGTGATTTTCTGACACAGTTTTCGCAAAAGACTTTTAAAACAAATTTTTTTTCAGAAAAACTGCTAACATTTTTTTAATAAAAATCCAATCAACGATCCTTTATCCTTAATATATATTTGGAGATTAAAAATCTTTACTTTACAATATTATTATTTTATTATTTTATACTTATTTATTTAAGAGTATTAAAGTAAAATTACATATACGTTTGGTTTCATAATCATATCACAGCGCTCCTTTAGGATCTTATAAACCAGTAATCCAGAAAAAATAATTCACTTCCTTTTTGCTTTTTATCTTACCTTTTGCTTACTCGTGTCCTCATAAATTTTCATTTGCGGACTTTGTTGACTTATGTTGACATTAATTGAAAGTTTATTTTAAAAAATTTTTTACGCGTTCAATATATGCAATCTGAATGTAATAATTTTACACCCACTACTGATGCCTGTGAAACCAATTGCTATAACAGGCCGATGTATGTTTTAAGAGTTTCTTATATTACTTTCAGAGAGTACCGTGACCTACATTATATATATTATATTATATTATATATATATTCATATATATATACACACACATATATATATATATATATGTATATGTATATGTATATATGCATATATATATATATATATAAATATAAAAGTGTGTTTGTATGCGCGTGTGTCATAATTGCGTCTGTGTTGAGCATTTTATGCGATCTACTTTCTGCCGAAAAAAAAATAAACGCAGCGCACCCTTGCTCCCAACATTGCATCAATAAATAAACTTACCACTGTAGTAAATATTGTGCACAAACATTTCCTAACATACTTTTATATGTATATATATATGCACATACTGAGAATCATAATGTTTATTTAAAATATGTATGCGGTTTTATAAACTTGTACCGAATAATAAAAAGGAGTACGGAGAAACTCAAACCTCATTTTTCCATACACTTTGCAGTACTGCATTACCATACTGAGTTGATTGGGTGTTGTTATTGCGACAACCATACTAAATGCAAACGTATATGTAAACGTTCATGTTCATCCGTAAGTTTATGCAAATGTATGTTTTTTGTACGTAGATTCGTAGGTAGTCATATCTATTTATTGGGTTAAGGCATGCAAGCACATGTCCTGTCAACGTATTTACGAACATTTATGACTATTTGTCTCCGACTCACACTCTTTTTATAATGAAGGTATCCTTTGCAACTCTATGCTACTTTCTGTGCAGGTCGTTTCTACCGTTTGTTATGTTATATATATATATATATCTACATATATACAAATAAAATACATATGTAATATATATATACTAACCCGGATACTGGTCCTTGTATGTTAATATACATATGTGCATGCGAACTTGCTCGTATGTGCATATAAATGTGGAAAAAAGTCACAAACAAAGTTTATGCATTAATATTAATTTTGTTGTCATAAATCCAATAAAACGTGCAAGTCGCTCTTGGCTTCTCCTGCTTCTCTTACTATCTGTGACAGTTGTGTTTGTTCTTGGCTAGGCATATGACTTTTACTTTTCATTAGTGTCTCTTATTGGGTCATGCATTGCCTATTTATTTGTATATATACATATACATATATACATACATACATACATATATATATATTATATATATATTATATATATATGCATGCATATGTGTGTGAATAACAACACCAGTAAGGAGTCATAACAGTTCCAGTTACATTCATAGGCAAGTATTGCTGGTTTATGTGTATACGGTTTGATTTATCGTTCAATTGAAAGCTTATTCGGGTCAATTTAAAAAGTATTTTATTAACTAAAGTTGTTTCGTTAAAATGAAATGTCGCAATAAGATGATGAATGCAAAGTCAATGAAAAAAAGTTAAACAGAAACATCTTAATAAATCGTTAATGATGAAAATTCGTCATATGAAAAAAATTTATATCCGTTGAACGTAATGAAATTTTTGTTATACCTCGAGTGGAATATATACTTATCCCTAATGAAAAAGTGTTTCTTTGACTATTTACTTACGCATAACTTTGGCCTTTTTGTACCCATCATCGACCAGGTCCGTCTGTCTGTCTGTACGCCTTTCTCTTGACCGCAAAAAAGAAGACATTGACTTAAAATTCGACAGAAACATTGAAAGATTTTGCATTTATGTTGGTATCGGTCAAAGGACACGCACAAAAAACAACGTAAACTGAGAACACCTCTGCTTTTAAGAAAAAAAGTTGGTTTTTTTATCGTTTTGTTATTTATAATCCATAATAAACAGGTCTTTAAAAATTAACACATTTATTGAGCTAGGTACTCTCTCGTATCGGCATATAATTGGAAAAGATCGAAAACGCCCACTCGATATAATATGATATTAGATACTAATTTTGTGGTGAGAATGTTTGCGTTATGAAGAAAGAAACTTCAGACACTCATAAATATCATATTGTCCGTCCGTTAAAACTTCTATCTGTCTGTTTGCTTACTTACAATAATCACTTTTCTGGTCACGAACGTTGGTATGTCGGGATCAAATTCGGCAAATAAAGATGAACTGCCACGCCTACTTAAAATTATAGCGTACCGATATTTAGTTTTATTCATCTTTTTTCAAGAGGTATTGGGTATAAAAGATTTATTACTTGTTAGTATACGTTATAGTAAAATATACTACAAATAAGGGACCATGAAACATAATTAAATATTTTCGGGCTCACTTAGAACTTTCATTAATATAAGAATTTTTAGATTTATATATGCTAGGTCCGAATCCACTTTCTGCTACTACGTTTTTAGATAATTTCTTTTAGTTAATTCATAATTTTTTTTAACCGGTTTAAAGTAGCTTGTCCCGGTGTAAATACTCATTTAATATACAGGACTACGATTACTAGAATTTTTTGATTAGTTATTAGTCTAAGAGAGTTTATCAGTTCGCGCGCGACATTGGCGTGGGTCTATAAGCTAGTAACTTCGATTTTTCATGCAAACTTTTATAGGCTGGATCAGTTAGATGTAGATAATTATTATGGAGCGTGACCTTAACTTTCTCTTGTAGAGCTTGGATCATGACCATTATAAAAGTTAATTTAATACCACTGACAAAAAATAGTTGAGCAGAGTTTCAAAACAGAAAAAAATATTGCACATCTATAGATATCTATGACATGAAATAAATATATTAAGCCGTAGATGACTTGCGTAAAGACATTCCCGTTTCGCAAGCCATTTACGAGATAATTCATAAGTTCTTTTTTCAAAAAAATACGTTTTGTATACTTTTTTCGATGATCATTATTTACTATAATTAGAGTTTTTAATAATATAATATAATTAAATAAAATTAAAGGGTTTTACATCGAAATCTTGAAAAATACTGTGGCATTTAAGGTGTAAAAAAATGTCATTCTCTTATTTCAATCTGTATGCATTCATATATTTCTGTTAAAAGTTCTTATTCCTATAACACCGTTAAATTTATTTTATTTAATCGGTTATGGATTTGAAATATTTTAAAAATTCAAACAAAAAATTATATAAAGTTTTTCGAAATTGTGGAACACCATAACCATTCTTGCATATTGTTTACCATGGCGTCGTCCCTAGACCTAAATTATCTTATGGTTAATTGTGAAGTTAATTCAAATGGTTTAATTCTTATATGGCTAGGTAAACGAACTACGAGGTAAATACAAATATCTTTTTCTTTTCTTTATTTGCCCACTAAATGGTTGCTATATCTTTATTTAGCAAATTCCTATGTTAATTTAACGTTTTCCATAATTTTTTTCTTAAGCTTAAACGAGAGTTGCGTTTATGACTGAAAATTATTTAACACTTATGCTTAACTAATTGTTTATGTGTGCTTATTTTCCATATAATTTCACGTTAAACTGCCGCAGCTATGTAAATAAACAATAAAATACTACCTTCACCGGGTTTTACTATAAACAGAGACTTTAAACATAGCGTTGTATATACGACATTGTTTATCTCAGACTTTTTTCCCTGTAAATACACAATTTATGCATTCACTGCGCGTTTAAGTTAAAGTGTGCGATGACAGTTATTGTCGTCATACTAAGCCATCAGCATCATTTATTTTCTATTGTAAACATTTAATGTTTTAGTGAAAATTCGTTACAACTCAATTGAGCATCGCAATTGTCATTTTGTAGCTTCTGCTGACTGCAATGTTTATATTACAAACAACAAGACTAGTTTGCACTTGTGTCTTAACCACGAATAAACTCTGCGTGTGTTGAAGTCTTAGATGTTACTTGAAATTGTTTCTTTTTTTTTGTTCAGTTTTGTACAAGTAAACCTGTTTTTCTGCGGTAGATAGGGAATGCAAAAAAAAAAACCGCAAAAAATGTATTCAAAAACTTTATAACTAGCATTAAAAAAATTATTTTTCACGAAATATTAAAGAAAAATTAATTTATGTGACAGAGAGGGACCTTAGAAAATATATAGCTCTCAGAAAATATATATATTTTTCAAACTTTTCAGCATTTAGTACGAAGTAGTCGTTGACCCATATTGTAAAAACAATCGATACTGACGTTGTCATGCTTTTTTATTGATCATGAAATATGCTAGAAGTTCTGATAATTTATATTCTTTAGCCTACGTGAGTGCAAAGTTTTAATTATAAGTGGTCTTAACATTCTGGCTTCAGATACGCTACTGTAAAGAAGGAATGCGACACGACCGCTTGCAGTCTTAAACCAACTTGCATTTTTTTCAGGCGCAGAATAGAAAGTTTGTCATATTGCCTTTTCCCAAAATAATCAAGTGTCATCTGCGTTCTTGATCTGTGCAATATTTACTACTACTAATAATTTTTGCTAACACTTTGCGGTAATTCTTAGCAGGTGTTTCTCGGCGGACGCAGTCTCGTCTTGTATCCTCACATTATGAAACGTCGGTCGTCGTAAAAATCCAATTAATCAGTTCCAGTTCTTTTTACTTTCGCGATAAATCATTTTAAGGAAGTAGTTATGTCTAAAAACAAAATATCTTTATATATCTTATATATCCAAATAGAAAAAATGATTCTTCTACCTTCAAACTTAGTATAAAAGTAATCATATCTAAATGATCAAAAGGTATGTTCGAAGGTCAGTAATTAACTAACGTTATTATATGGTGCTCTATGTATAGTAATAAATAGCTTAGGCAATATATTCTATACGTATATGTAAGCTGACAAAAAAAAATGCATATGGTCAGCAGAAAATCAATATATAAATTTTCATGCACCGCATAAAAAGAAGTAGCGCAAAACAAATCGCACAAATAAAGTTAATCGCCCAAAACAAATCGCACAAATAAAGTTAATCGCCCAAAACAAACGGCACGAATAAAGTAAGTCGCATAGAAAAACAGCGCACTAAAATATGTTCAGCTGTATTTAATGTAGGTTTTAACATTTTTGGAGGATAATTAAAAAGTTATATAGAAATTTAAATAAACTTCCACCTAACATTAAATGACGATGAACAGCCGTATATTAAGTATAATTTGAATAAATTTCTTACGAGTATCAAACTCTTTGTGAATACAATTATTAAACAGGGTTATTAAACAACATATTTCTTTTTGTTCGAAGGTCTTCCGTCATCATTCCATATTCTAATGGGCATTAAACTTCCTTCGTGGAATCTGATTACAAAATTCTATAATATGTTTTCGTTAGATATTCTCCTAAATGAACTTAATTTTAAAATGTTACAGGAATTTTTTTCTTCTTCGAAAGTGTTGCTGAAAAAGCGTACGGGAGTGGCGATGCTCTCTTTGTGATAGGACCATTCTTATCTTCTAATTAGCTTTCGATCGTTTTTTTATATTGATTGTATTGCTTTATGATAGTAGCTTAAACAATTTACGACGCCTTTTCGATTTTCTTTAATTCTGAACACATCTGCTCTGATTAGTGGTAGTGGCTTTGTACAATGGAGCTTTCTTCTCCTTCGGCAGATTATTTCCACCTATTTCTACTATAAGTTTCCCTCTGTTTTTCAGTTCTTTTGTGGAGACATTTCTTAGTATGTTGGAGAAGTCAGAAAGTAATACCTGCGAGATTATACTATAATATTCGTACAGAGATTCATTTAATTCAGGCAGTCTTTTTGCGGAGCTTAAGGATGAGCCCGAAATTTCATGGAAAAAACTTGTTCCAAGAAAAAATCCACTTTTCTCACGTGTTTTAGCAAGTTCAAAGCATTAAGAAAAGAATACATTTTTCTTAAATTTACGCTGCCGTTACCCCTTAAATCAACGAAAGTAATTAGCAAAATGTTTTACACTAAATTTATTAAAATCATTTAACGAATCTCATAAGATATATCTTCTGCAGCAAGTACAATAAGTATTGTTGCACGAAATATTCTGCCTCAATACTTTTTAGAGTAATATTTTAAGCACAAATTTTCTATCTAATTTTCAAATAATTCCTTATCACTATTTTCTGATTAAAAAACATTATTATTTTTGAAAATGTTCGTAGTCTTTTTTGAAACTTTCACGTCGTTAAATTGTTCAGTTAGTTAATTTTTTCATTTTGAGAGAATTTGGGAAAGTCGTATATTCCTAAGCCAATACTCTAAGGAAGATTTTGATTTGTATACCAAGCATACATACGAGACGTGTTCTCAAGAGAAGACGACTTCAAATTTCGTGAGTTAAGTACGTTCGATTTTCGATTTTTTTTTTAGTTATGTTGGTGCACATTGCCGCAATATATATCGAAATTATCAGACGTGCTTCATTTTTAGTTAGTTTTTGACAGATTTAAAAGTTATATTGGTGTGCTAGGCGATTTTTTACTATCGAAAAAATCAGAGAATTTGTATTAAAGTTTGTGTGATATAGTATTCCAGCTCACTTAAAATATTGGTATTTGCCGAGTCTACTTTCAGCAAAGAGAAAGAAAAGAACAGAGAAGATCTTACTCTTCCGTTAACTGTATTATAGTTTATGGTTTAGATATCTTTAGTTAAATATTTATTTAAAATATGTAAAAGTTTGATTTATATCTGTTTACTCTTTTTTAAGGAAAATCTTGGAGAAAAATCAAAAACGGTCATGTTAACAACAATATCGTCAGCGAAAAGGCATATAGACGAAACTTTAGCTACTTTACGCTATGCTTGCCAAGCGTAACGTAGAATCGTTAACCGTGTAAAAATTAATGAATCAAAAAATGACAACATTATAAGAGAATTAAGAGTTGAAATCGATCGATTAAAGTTATTACAAAATGAATATCAACCAAAAGAAAACACTGAAACGCCTGACAAAGTTGTGAATAGTGCAAATGAAAAATGTGCAAATGAAATTGAAAACTTGCGAGAACAGCTTATTGAAAGGAAAAAAGAACTATGCAGATTTCAGAAACCTTGGATAGAACGTTTAGCAGATGCTGAGAATTTAAGAATATCAAAACTACAATTGCTGCAGAGTAAAGGGCTCGCTTTGGAATTGACTTATTGGCTTATCTTATTAATTTATCCGCAGATCCAATGTTAAGTGAGACTCTCTTTTATATACTGTCTTTAGGAGAGGTATAGCACGTCAACAACACGATAAAAACGTTGAAGCAGAAAGATTATTGTTATGAAGGATAGTCGAATCAGGAGGATTACTTTGAAGGGAACGTGAGATAGGTATAAATTTATAAATGAATATGTTTCGAGAAAAATAAAAAGTCACATTTTTTCTTCTGAACACGCCTCGTATATGGTTTTATTTTTTAAATTATTTATTTTATCTTTTTTAAGAACACATACATGTATAACGTGTTGTTTTGTTGACCTGAAATTAGCAATTTTTCATTTGTTCTTTCTCTCTCGTACGCTCATACTCTTTTTTATAGTTTGCTTTCTCTGTCTGATTTTTCTCTTTATTTCTCTCTCCCCATTCATATCTATAAAAAGAACAAAAACAGTCTCAAGAATACCTCTCACGGTGTGTTTCTTGGAAAGTTTATAAGGATAAAATGCAGTTTAAAATTGCGGTAGATATTATGCTAAAATAAAACATTTATATCCCCTTATGCACTTTACTTACCAAACATTTTCGGGACCTATTTAACATTAACCAAAATTTTTCTACATATGTTTGCGTCTTATTTTTTTAGAATTACTCTTCTTTACGAATCAACCAACTCAACTAACCTAAATTGCGGCCTTGTATTGCGTTAACATACTCACATATATTTTACATTATTTTTGCCAGAAAAATAAAGTAAAAGTGCAAAGAATGATATGATATTTTTGCTTTTTAACCATTTTTAACAATTATCTTTTACACTAAATTGGTTGTCCGTTGTGCAGTTAAATTTTAATTGCTGGATTTAGCCTAATACCACATTCACCTAGATTTGTTTGTAGTGTTAGAATGAAAAAAAAAGAAATAGAAAAACAGTGAACTGTAACAAATTTAGAAAACAAAGCCACGAGAAGAGCTTTTATTTTCCACAAATACTTTGTCGCATTCATAAAGTGGGATTTTTTAGAAAAATCAAATTTACTTTGTCACACTTACCCAACTTAATGCCCGGCAAAAAGTATATTCAGTTTAATATAAATTTTGGTGTAATCTTCTAAATAAAGTAAAGATAAAAATGAAAAATTAAAGCAAAAGAAATGTAAATTTGTAAATTTCATAGATGTGAAAATTTAAATATATGCATACATGAACCTATTTCTAATAATCCACTAGTCTCTAGCTTTTCTCTGAAAACACTTGTTTACAGAAAATAATTTCAGTAATTTATCACAAAAATTATAAATCAACTAAACGAATTAACTGTTGAGGTTTGGCTACGTGCTATACAATAATTTGTACATTTGTACGCTTATTGCAAGACGAATTTTGATAATGGTTTGGAAAATTTTTTAACATTATTGAAGTGTGCTCTTCTTCTTGATTAGAAATTTTATGTAGAAATTTTAAAGGAAGCTATAGTAAAATAAATTAAATTTTTAAAAGTCCATCCTTTTGAAACGATTCTTTACACTTTTGATAACAAATCCAGGTACTCAAGTTTCATATTTCTTTTTCTCGCATACAGGAATTCTTCCGAATTTTATAAAAAACTATTTTTTAAATTAAAAGCAAAATTTGTAAACATAATTTTCCAGAATTTTCGGTATTTTTCGTTTAAGTATTTAAGCATTAATTCCTGGTATATTCGTTATCAACTATCGGAAGGCATTGTCAGCATATAAAATCAGAGTTACCGGATGCTTATAAAATACAAAATAATATTCAAATGATTTTTTTGTCGAATATATAAAAAGGCCCATCCTTAAAGAGAGCTTTTCGCTTATTTTTGTTCCAAAAATTTAGAGCAAATAAAATTCGTCGTAATTTAAACGAAGTTATCTTTCAACTTTTTTCTTTTCCATGTAGTTTAACTGAGAATTATATAAATAAATGGAGCAACAATCCCAAAAAAAAGAATACTTAAACATATATATACGTATACGTAAAGGTACTCTTCTATACGTTTTCCGCACTTTTTTGCTCTATAAAAATAAATGTTAAGCGGATTAAATTTTAAAATAACAAAAGCAATCTACTGCCGTATATATTTATATATATATAAATGCATAGCTTTATGCATAAGTTGTTTGATTGCCTTCGTAAGCGGAAAACGTAAGCACTTTAAGAGATATATTTTCCTCGACGTAAGGGCCTAAAAGCATGGTAGACTTTTTTATCAGCACGTAAATCGGTTTATTTTAACAAGTTGATAAAGCCTCGCTACCAGAAACAGAAGTAAAAACTTCATTGCGTTTGTTTACACACATGCATACATACATACATATATATACATATACATACATACATACATATATATATATATATAGTGTAAAATAAATAAAAATAGTAAACTTTAAGTTTATATATAACAAAATATAAAATGTATATTAAAATATGTATTAAACTTTTTTAACTAATTAAAAAATATATTATTTCGATCATTAATCGTTTGCAAATTTTTCGGAGAAAACCTTCATGCAATCACTGTAAGTAGTTTTGGGCAAACAACTAAACAAAGATTTTTCACAGATTTCTCTTCTGACGTCAGTTTTACACTATTAAGAGAATTTTAACTGAAAACAAACGATAGTCAGACGGGACAAAATTGAGGCTATTTAATGGATTAAAATTTGCAGGCCAAACTATCTCAGTTTTTGCTGAGTGATTAAAAATAGATGCAAGATATGGGAGAATTGGCTTATAATGTATGATTAACTTCCAATTCTTTCAAAAATACCTCACGAGATTTCAGTCAACATCAAAGTTTGTAAATTTCATCGTGAATCTTTTCGCTCATTATTGTTACATACGATCCGACTTTCATCGTCCGTTATCAATCTTTTTAAAAATCGCTCGATTTTGTTTCTGTTTAGCAGCTATTCGCAGACAGATTCATTATTAATCCATTAAATTTTTCACATTTAATTCATGTGATATCCGAATATCCAATTTCATTTTCAATAGACTCTCACGCAAATGATTTAAAACTGACTTTTGTTATGATAGTTTTTAAAGAATATCATCGATTTTACCAACAATTGGTCGACCATAGGGTGGATCAATTTTAATATTGAAATTTCCAGAACTCGTATCTTACTGATATTAATAAAGCACCTTTCTCATAAATACCATGAATTTTTTCATAGACCATCAAACCATTGTCGAATAAAATACACAATTTTTTATAATTTCAAAAGGTGTTTACTTTCGATTGAATTGACAAATGATGGGTTTTCCTTTGAATTATTTATGGACTATTACTATTCAAGCGCGTATCATATCATATCATTACTTAATTGAGTATGGCTGCAAACTTATGCGATTTTAAAGCCAACTGTTGGGAAAATGCTACGAAATTATTTTTCTTTTCTACTGTAAATTAACCTAAAATCTTTTATAATTTAATTTGATACTAAGAGCAGCAAAAAATTTCATATTGTTAAGAAAAATATAAGTTATAAATTAAAAATATCTTAAAAAATGAAAAAAGAAAGAAAGAATAAACAAAGACAGCCATTTGTACAAAGGCGGAGAGTCTATTTCATGCTGACTTTTTCTTCTTTCTTAATTGTAAATTTTAATAAGGAGTATGAATTGAAATTATACGCCTGAATATTTCACTCAAGATAAATGTGATGGATAAAGGTGATGGTCAGAGAGAAATTGGGAGCGAAAAGTAGTGTATAGTGTGTAAATATGGTGATGGTCAGAGAGAAGTGCAAAGGCAGAAGTAGGGTATGTGGGTATATATGTGATGTATACGCGTGATGGTTAGAGAGAAATTGGGAGAGTGAGAAAAGGAGTTCTGCCAGTGTTGGAGGTATATGGCCAATCGACAAGTGTTACACCTTTACCGATCGAGCACACATCGCATCTCAAGTCAAAATCTAAATAAAAGAAAAAATTAACGAGCTGGGAATTGAACGCATATGTACCGGCCATATTTCTACTTTCTCATCTACAGGGGGAAATACTATGGCAGTTCGATAGTCTTCAGTAAGTTTAGCTGAAACAAAGAGAATTTTTTTCTAAACTAATGAAATTAAAGTAATTTAATAAACTATAGTCAAATACTTGGATATGGGCTTCTTATAAAAATTGTAAGGAAGAATGAATGATGACAGATCAAAAAAGATAACAAAACGTCACTTTTTTAACCGACATCCATCCATTCATCATTCTTTAGTGATTCCGATTTTAATATGCTTGCATCGACGAGTTTACGCATTTGCTAAGCAGTGCTTTGATTCTCATGTAAAAAATGTCAAAAAATGAATCGATGATTGGGTTGCATTAAAAGGGCAACGGCTTTTGCCATAGCATCCACAAATTGCCAAAAAGGTGGGAAAGTGTATAAAAAGAAATGGACAATACTTCGAATAAAATATATTTTTATCAATATCATAAAAAGGTTATTCGTTGTCCAATAACTTCCGGCTTCATGCTTACATATCTGATGTAACGTATTCTCCCCCATCATAATAGTTTCTATTTAGAAGTAAGTTTAAGAATTTTTTATAATAAACCTTAATTCTAAAATGCTTTAAAATTGTAATTTTCTATAGCTTCTATAGCTTCGTCAAGAATAAAATAAAAGAAAAAAAATCATATTCAAGCAACAACAAATTTATATCAGAATCTTTTATGACTTTTCTATTATCATTCCTTTCTATTAAAGAAGATGCCCTAAATGGTATCTATATAGTCTGCTATACTCCTATGCTGACACATATATAAGTATATAGACAGAAAGTTTTTACAGTTTAATGCCTTAGTAACTGAAAGAGTAGTAGCAGTAGTGGCAAAAACGGCAGTAACAGTCGTATCTATATCTGTATCCATAGCCGTAGCCGCCTTTCACTTGACACATTGGCCCACAAATGCATTTATATTGTATTTTGTTAACTTTTTTCTCATTGTTTCACACACAAGCTCTCATACATTGCATATAATTCCGTATCCTTCTTGTTTCTCGTGTAATTTCAAAGTTTACCTCTAGTAGTTTTTTCCTATTATTGTCGTCGCTGTAGTGCTTTCCTTTTTCACATTTATTTATGTAAGTCATTTCGATTTTATGTCAACGCTATTTTTATCTTTGTCAGCATATATTGCTTTTACACACACATATATATTTCTACACACCCTACGTATACAAGAAAATTTCTTCATTTCAGTCGTATAAATTTTTTTAAGCCGCTTTCATCTATATCTTGAACGTACATATATATATGAGGGATGGGGGTCATGGTATGATGGTACGTATGTTTGAGTACTGGAATTTTATATCCTTTCGTATACCAGTTATTAAAGCAACGGCAGCTGTTGCTTCAATTTTTGTTGTTGTTGCTGAAGTCAGTTCTCTTAATCAACACAACAATAAGAATATGCAGAAAGACATACATACATAAGTGGATTTCTATATATTGTCATGTCTTGTAAGCGCTGTCAAGTGTGTATTTTTCATATTTTCTTTTTCTGTTTCTCCTACTTTCTGAACTATTGTTATGATTATAATTTGTTATGACTTTTGTCTTTATGTACGTTTTCTTTTCGTTTACGTTTTATACTTTGCTTATAGATTCAAGGATCTTTAAAAGAGATTAATATTAAGGTTAGTTGAGGTTGAGTTTTATAATATTTTTGCATATTTCAACCCAGGAACTTTTAGAAGTAAAATTAAACAAATAAACCAACAATACGTTAAGTAAACAATAATAATATCTAAATAGTCTTTTAAGATTCATGGACTTGAAGTAAAATTAGCAAAAATGATTTGATTTAATAGTTTACCTCATTGATCAATAAACTCAATATAGAAATTTAATGTATCCCCTTAAAGGATAGCTTCGAAAGTCTTTGAAAGTAACTAAACAGGCATAAGTTGATATCTTTCACATCAAATCATCGTAAAATGTCAATATACTCTACGTAAGATTTAAAACAATAAGGAGTTTGTCTCTAGGGCCTTGAAAAACACTCAATGCAACTTTGAAATTGAATATAATTCGATAATTTTAGTTACTATTTGCTTTTAACTCTTAAAAAAATATATAGAATTTCTATTAAAAATAACTAAACAAGCCCTTACTAAATAGAGATAAATATCATGTAAAGCTTTTAACAGCCCTCATGCTATAGTTTATATCAAAGTCTGGAATGCTATAATTAAATATTTGTTTGTTTACATCGTAACGAAAGCTGAATATGTGTCATAAAGTCAATGGGAATTGAAATATTGAAGTTATGAAGATATCTTTTTCGATGCCCTTTCGATTGGATTAATAAGATTTAGCCTTAACTTAAAAGCAAGTAAGAAAACTGTATTCAGCTGTAATCGAGTCTTTAACGTCAACCTCTTCATTTAAAAAAAAAAGCTAAATAAATGCAATTTCGTTAATCTGCAAATCTGGATCACCCATAAAGTATAGGTGAAAATTTCTATCATTGTACGTGTGCCTATAAAGAACGTTCTCTTAATCAGATTTTGAAAACGTTTGAATTTGTTCATTCACCTGGATGTATTGAGAATTACTAGTAATGTCAGACTAACTAACATGTAATAAAAATAGATTATTGAACAGAAGAGAGACAGTTTATTAGATCGAGAGAGATAGTTCCCCTCAATATACAGTAAAAATGAGGAGAAGATTCAACAAATCATTGAATGGAAGAGAGGCAATTTACTGGTTCGAAAGACATAGTTCGTGTCAATATGCAGTAAAACAGAGCATATACTTCAACATTGAAGTTTATTATAGAACTAATTTCATTGCGGTGAAACATTTTACGAAAACTGAATATTTATCGTTAGTTTGAATTCTTCAAAAATTTGACAACAAATTTATAAATTTTTTACTTGTAAAAATGTAGTGTATAGTAAACTAAACATTTGGAAGTTTGCAATAAAATGGAAATTTATAGAATGGACTGGCAGTAATAAGAAAAATAGGGAACAAGTTAAGTTAGCTGGCGCAAAAGAGTCTAATTATTTTGCATTCACCTTGAAGAATAAAATCAATATTGTCAAGTTTTCTTTAAAATATCCGAAAAATTTTTAAAACATCTTGTACTATTTTAAATTTATACTGCGCTGGCTTCTTTTTTACGCGCTTCTCTTGAACAGTGTAAAGTAGAATTTTAATGAATTGATGATTGTATTGCTATTTCATTGATATGGATAAATCATATTAATACGAAGAAAGAAAAGAAAAGAAAACCTCTATAAACGAATTATTTAAGAATATTGACTAACATTTTCATATATTTCCTTTGATCATTAGTCAGCATTATTGCTAGATTTTATTCGCTCGTCTGAGTTAATGAAAAAATTAAAATCACTTGTGATTACGAAAGATTTTTTTCTTCTTTGATAACTTCAATACAAATGCAAAGCAATCAATTTATTTATTCAATGTGTGTATATCTGCATGTTACTGACATTCTTTCGATTGACATTGACATTTGGTCTATTTCACATTGACTTTTGACTTGTTCATATAATGGCTTCAGGCAATACCGTTGCCAGTCGGAGGGAGTAAAGAACCGAATTTCCTATATTGACTCCACCTTAACTTGTCATTCCAATTGATTCCACTAGACTTCACACATTCTAAACATACAAACACGTATAACACCGATAGCAACAACAAAAACAATAAGAGCAACGATAACATTAGTGACTATAAACGAAACAAACACACACAAGTTTAATCTGACTTAATCGAACATCGTTTTGCCATCAAAATTTGGTTCATTGGTTAGAAATGTGTTTGCTGGCTTTTACTGAAAACCAAAACTAAAACAAAAAAACCAATTTTTAGGACTCCCAACGCACACATTCTCTCAACCAACAGCACACTTTTATATGTACATTGATTATATTACTCAATATAAAGTCAGAGTCATAGACAGAGTCAAAGTCAAAGTTTATTCATTCCATTGAATTACCACAAAAATTGTTATTCACACTCGTACACACACAAATCTATATATATATATATATATATACACTCGTACAAGCATAAAAATACACATAAATACAAACATACACAAACACTTATCAAACCAACTTTTTGCTTATAGAAATTGCAAATTTTCCCCATCCACCCCCTGGATATATGCGATATGTGTGTGCTGGGATATGTGATCAGAATTTTACTTATACTTCCTAACTTAGTTTTCTCCCCTAACGTGCTGCTACTGCTGCTAGCATTGTTGTTATTGTTGCTTTTATTTTATTTGTTTGTAATGTCTTCTCTAATAAAATATAATGTGAAAACAATCAAAGTTTTTTTTCTTTATTATTGTTCTTGTTTTTGCGTTTTTTCTGCATTGAATTGAATTTGCTTCAATTCTTTCGTTTCTCACTGACAATTATATTAAGTTGCTTATTAAGGAATGGGTGAGATGAGGTTATAGAAAGATTCCTTTTATATATATATCGGCAATAATATCGTATGCGTTTCTTAGATTTTACCGTTATATGTGTATTTCCTTGTTTACGCTACATAAGCTAACTGGGTCAATAATTCTTGGCTGTGTGGAAAATAAAAACAAAATCTCAGAGACATTAAATCAAATTCACTTTTGTGTACAGAAACTAATAATATTTCAATAGCGGATATAGCGAAAATAAAATCTATATAAATAAATAAATCAATAAAGGAAAATATTTAAAATGAAAAAAAAAAAATTAAGAAGAAATTGTAATAAAGCTGTTCTTGAAAAAGGATGCTAAGCACCGAGGGAGGAAGATGAGTTGTTATAGTTTACACTTCAAAAAAATAGATAATTTTAATAAAATCCGTAGTTAACTGAGATTTTATTTCCTATTTATTACACTGCGCAAGCTTCGTTATCTTTTGTATCGAAGGTCTCTTAGTACTTGAATATTTTCTTTCGAAGTATTTTCCCTTTTTCATACTATGAGCCAGATGTACTAATTTGGTTGTTTCTTCTTCTTTTTTTATGCAAAAAAACTCATAATCTTAATCAGAGGGAGCTCCATATACTCTTCTTAGTGACGACTCGAAATCGTTCATCAGTTTAACCTCACATCTCCTCTATATAATATGCCAAAAAAGGTGGTTATAAATTACATGTGAGGTTTTAGTCATATTTGACTCTCGATAAGTTGCACTTAATTAGGAGTTATGTTTAAGACAATCATCTTAGGAGTGAAAAAGGTAGTCTTATGTAAAACATTCGATTTTATAGGGTGATATCTACAATAAGAAACTAAATCAATGATCCCTAAATGGATGATCATTCTGCTTGGACAAGCGGTCAAGTTAGTAAAACGAAATCTTAAATATTTTGAGGATTAAAAATTGATCACATTTCGTACCTTTGCGTATCTTATTTAACATATGTAGTTTAGATTCTCATGTCCATCCAGGAAGTACCGGCACTGTAGGTTTTCATCGAAAAAAAAAAAACAAAGATTAATTGGGTCTACTGACTATGCTGTTAGATTGAAATCATTTAAAATCGAAAGAGGCTGCCTTCCGATTTACTTGTACCACAGAATGCTTAGATATGACAAAGTAATACAAATTAGCATCCAAATGAACGGTAGGGTTCTGAATCGAGTAATGACTTTAGGGCGTCGCAATAGACGTTGATGGGTAATTATAATTAAAAAAACAATTATGAGAAACGCATATCGTAATAAGAAGAAGTAAGAAAAAGTAGATTAGATACAATATAAAGGCAAGCAAATGACCTACGAACGAATACAAATAAAGCTTAGAACAAAAAATTTGCATTTTGAATAAATAAATAATAGAACTGGGATAGACCAATAACTCCGAAATGTTTTTATTCATGGAACCTGTTTTGTCTTACAATCCGGCATACAAGAGAGATCTTCCGATCATGGTATTAGTATTGAAGATTAAACGGTAATCTCAGAGAAAACGATGTTAAGTGCTTTATTACCAAGGGACTCTTTCATTAAACCTAACAGCTTCAATTGTAATGTGGCTTAAATAAAGGCCCACTCAAGCACCGTTTACCTTTTCCCTTACGGATTAAAAACTGATCTTGCATGCATGATTCATCGTACCTGCAAGCATGATTCATCGTACCTGCAAGCATGATTCATCGTACCTGCGAGCATGATTCATCGTACTACCAAAACACGCAAAAAGGAAATCACTTTGCAAAACAAAAAGCGGAATTCGAAAATTCTTATTATATTTTGATCACATGGCAATATGAATTTAGTGTATGAAATGAATATATGATTTCAGAAGTTCCGAATTTCATTATCATTGAAATCATTGCAAGGATCAATTTCTAATTTCATTCAATAATTTTTGGGAGCATGCCAGATAGCAGTTCGAAATATAGTTTCCTTCCTTTTCGAATGATATCTAGACTGTTTCATTGGCGGAGGTAATTAATAACGTCAATCCGTCAATTGATTGAACAGAATCGCCTTGTTTAACTTTGACGATCCTGAATTGCAAGTTGTATACAAATTTCATGCAACAATGGCATTTCAGTTTACACAAAGCGGAGATTAATTAACTAAAGAGTCAGTTGTAAGAAAACCATTTCTGTCTGTCCTAATACTGCTCAAATAATACCCTGTTAAAAAAAAATGTAAATCGATGAGATTTTTGTTTTTAAATTTTTAATATCGCATCCGCAATGGTTGCACTGAGAATAAAAACGAATTTTTAAACTTGTAGTGATGGGAATTTTCGTTAATTAAATAATCCCCATATGACGATTTTTTATCATTCTATATGCAGCAGTATTTTATTTTGCACTGGATTAACTATTTAAATCATTAGTAGTTCAAAGTTTCGTAAAAAATTTTTAAATGCTTCCTTAAAATCGTTAAGTTAAATAGACTTAAATTTATGGTAGAATTTGACAACCCTAGCTGGCAGTATTTTAGGCTTTATGCTAAGAGGGAAGATGACAAGAATGTCTTTTGCTAAAATGTTTCTACTTATGCGTGGAAATTTTTGAATGCCTCCATAATGTATTGAATTGTACAACACAATGGTTAATAATTCTCGGAATGGTTGTCTTTAACATTGGTCACTAAGGCCCGCAACTTACACATAGATGTCGTCTCTAACAAAAAGTTCTTAATATTAAAAAAGGTTAGAACGTAGGAGGCTATGTTGATGAATAAAATCGAATTTAGTAAAAAAGAAATAATAAATTTTTATTTAGTCCTAACTATTGCTAATCGATGGAGTCCCCTTGAGTCATCTTGGAAATATCTGCCTATTTGCCTGCTTACTCAAACACGAAAGTATAAAAATTTATTTATTATTATTATTATATTCTAGAGTAATGAAGGTAATTCTTAGACTAGAGAAGTATATTGAGCACTAGGAATATAGGCTATTGGCTCGTTATTTTTAGTGTATTGGTTGTGAAAAACTCTATATGGATTTGAACCTAAATGTGCTGACTTGCTAGAGGCGCTTTCTTAAAATTTAGAATAATATATTTTGCCACAAAACTTTCATTTTCCTTTTTACTATGCTAAGAGAGAAAATTTGGAGAATACTTGAAGAATTTTCAGTTCTTATTTTATCCTTTTAACAAAAATCATAAAGCTATGAGGTCTATGAAACGATGAAATGTAGGATAAAAAGAAAGAAATTCTTGATTACTCTGAAGAATTTTCTACAAAAATTTAATTCAAGTCTAAATTAGTTTAATATTAATTGATTTTATTGAATTGTTCTCTATATTTTCTTAATTTTTCTTTTACTTTTTCTTAGAAACTTTCCTTATTTTTCAATTTGATAAAAAGCAGTTTCGAAGTTGTTGTGAGTTTTATATGCGGTGTATGTCTGTTCTTAATGTAATATTTGTGTTTAATACACTTATCAGTAGTTTTTGCCAATTTTCGCTGAGTTTTTCTTTTATCCGGCAGTACTTTCAAGTTCTTTTTTATTTTTCGACTTTTTTTTTCAAACAATTTGTGCTTAGTTGATTTTAACTAAACAATACTTGGACAAGGCATTGACTTTATTGAGTTTATTGCTTAAGCTCTTTTCATCCTTATTTTATTTAGTTTTGTTGTGATCGTTGCTTTTCCTAGCTCATGTCCAGGACAAGGGAAACTTTGTTACCGTTACTTTAACTTTTCTCATTTCCCATTATTATGGAGGGCGCAAAGATAGCAGTAAGTAAATCATTTTGAAACTTTTTTTTGTTAGAATAGTTTTTCCTCTGGCAGAAAGAGAGATATAATGCACTTGTGATATTTGATTGGAGTAAAAATTGATTGTAGTTTAGTTTTACAGAACATCTCTTAAGCGTGATGTCTCATTAAAGTATAGAAATGTTTAAAAGAAACAAAAGAAAAACAAAAAAAAAAATTTAATTCTTTAATGCTCTACTTTCCTAATTTATATCGAGTTCCCTTTCATTTGCGAAAAAAAACAAAAAAAAATATTCGGTTTTCAACCTTTTTCTAATCTTCTTACTACACTACGTCATTGAGGTAATGTGTTAATGTGTTTTTTATGTTGCAAATGAGTCCAGAGACTATTTTCTAGGTTTTATTTTATAATTTAATGGCTTTTCGTTTGTTTGGTATTTTGTTTCTTTTTTTTTTTTTTTGGTAATTTGTTTCACTGTTCTGGGTGAACGCGTGTATATTTTGGTCGGTTTGAATGCTTGGTTTGGTTTGGTTTGATGGCATATTATTTTATACATTTTCTAGGTTATCGCGGTTTAGTTTTTGTTTTCTTTTGTTGTTGTTACTATTGTTCTCTTGTATTTTGTTCTTGAAAGGGGAAGTCGTAATTCATTTTTCGCATAAATTGTTTCTGATTGTATTGTAATTATATACATATACATATGTACATCTATATTTATATGTGTGATATAGACTTAAGTGTAGTTATGTTTTGTGCTTTTTTTGTTCTCTTTTCTTCCATTATTTTCACTTTGTCTTGGTATGACTTCAAGTTATTAGATCGGTAATGGTTGATTTACGCCGCAACCTAAATGTTACGGACATTTCAAGATTTATTTATCCATCTTAACACGAGGTAACCAAACGTAAAATATAGAAAAAAGAAATAAACATTTCTTAAGTATAAATAATGTATACTAATATAAATAAACTATAGAAAAGCGGAATACAAACTCAAATCGACTTTTTAATGCCCTGCTTCAAAAGCTAATATTCTTGTTAGCGCAGAAAATTCGTCAAAATATTTTGTAGTTGTAATCGAGTAAATGGAAGTGCTTTCCACTAAACTACTGAAGAATATTTCTAAAAAATCTTCGATCGCGATCTGTAAAACAGACGAGTGAAGTTCTAGTTGTCCATATCAGATTCAAATATATTAAGATAGAAACAAAATATATACTTAAACTTCGAAGAAGATGGGAAATCCAATAATGAACCCAAGTGCATAGCTATTCTGGCCGAAATTGATTGAGAACGTTACCTCAATCAAATCCACTATGATCTCACTGTTGAAAACATCTTGAACGTGCAAACTTTTCGATAAGACTAACGTATCCACAATCCGGTGGCAATTGCAAAAAGTATTCCTAGGCATACCGTGTCATCGTGTTAGGACACCATTGCGCCATATGACGCATGTAAGAATATGTTCCGAATTTTCGATGAATATGTATTACATCAGATTTCCGTCGATGGTCTTTTGATCTTAAAACGCGTAACCTTAAGAGATATGTGTAAGTATTAAAAAAAAATTTAATTTTTTTTTTGAGAATTCGAAATTCCGTTTTGCAAGAATGATATTCAGGTCCTTGCTAAGAGTATTGTCCATTGTTAACCACTTCTTCCACATCTTTTTCAAAATATATGAGTTCCGGTCCATGGAGACAACACAGTTTGTGAATTTACTCACAAAGGATCCAAACAAGGGGTTTAGGAGGCGGGCTGTAGTCTCCGGAATGTACTTTCATTTATTTTTTGGCAAGGAAATACAAATGTGACATGGGCGACTCAGTGGATTTGATCTATTCTTCTAATCAGCCAACTTTAATCGTTTGTTACTTGAAAATTAACGGGAAAAATTCGTTATAAGACAAGAAATATATTTCAAAGGTCGAAATAAGTCTTACATTTTACACATTTTTTCAAGAACTCTTTAAGGTTCTGTACTTTTCTGTTCACCGTTCCGGATCCATAACATTTTTCACGTAAATCGACAATAACAGCGATGATATATTTTATTAATTTCATTTATTAAATAAGATTTAAAAAAAAAACATCCACACGCCCAAGGATATTTTTATTATAGTTTCTATGCTTATATGGACGCGAACATATTAATTTCGTTATAAAAACGTAAGGATGTATATTTGTATACCAGTCTATGTACTTTATAAGCATCAAAAGCTCAAGAACACATGTAGAGATTTCTGCGGAGCTCCGCTATACGCATATATAATATAAAGTTCTCGACGGTATGTTGGTAAACAATCATTACTATGCTACGTAAGCACGAATGTATGCATTATTGTACATATGTACGTATGTGTGTGCTTTTCATATAAAATAATAAACATTAATTTTGCTGGAAAAACCTTATTTTCATCTACAAAACCTGCATATAAACAACGCATACACAAGATTACAAATATATTTTCATAACACAATGCAACGCAGCATGATCCGTTTCTTTTTCTACTAGTTATTGAAAATTTTGCTTTAAAATCTTAAACTTGTATAGTAGAAATTTGAATCTCTTTCTATCCTTTTCACTCTTTGGTTACTTTGTTGAAAACTCCAGAAAATATGTTACATTCATCTTTATGAAAACGTAAAAGACGTGTGCGTGTGTGTGTGTAAGAGAGTGAGTGTTTGTGTGTGTGTATGATTACGAACGAAAAATTTTGTGCAATTTTCTTTTCATTTTTTTGCTCTCTTACGGTTATTTGAAAAAATTTTTTCATTTTACTATTACTAATGTACGTGATTGTTGTTGCGGTATATACATGTATCTTATTGTTGTTTTCGGTTTTAGTTTTACTTTAGATTCGAGCACTATTTTTCCACTTTTTTTTTTACCAATAACGAATGCTTTATGTGTATACGTTGTTATTTTTTGTGCCTTTTCTAGTTCTGTGTTCTGCATTTCTTCTTAAGTGGTTTCGTTATTTTTCATGTTTGGCACAAACTACACAATTGCTAGGAGATGGTGTTGCTCTTGCACCAATACTTATGGCAACAGTAACAACAACATCAATGTCAAGTTATTGCAAATTGGTTTAAATGCATTTGGTTTTCATGTGCTTTTCTTTCGTTTTTCTATTTGTTTTATTTTGTCCGGTTTTTTTCATTTCTATTTTTACATCTTTTGATATAAATTTAAAAATTGTTTTTCTGGCAACTTTCAACTAATACTCTAGACACAACAGTGGTGTTTTTTTAGATGTTCCTACATTTGTTTATGAAAGAAATTTTTGTATGTAGTTCCAAATTGACTTAAGCCAAAACTGAGATACAATTTAAGGTATCTTTCGTCCAACGTTAGATTTCTCGTCCCTATCTCTCTGGCAGTATAGTAGATTCCTATGAGAAAAACAACTCGTCTTTGGGAAACCGCTTTCATTGTATGGTCGCGTTTGTTATTCTTTGGTTTTTGTAGATACAAGTTCTTGAGTTGGAATAACTACACTCATTCTTAAAATATCAGGTCACCATGGAATATGTAACGGGAAATAAATACGAAATGTGCGTGTGTGTGTATATAGAGAAATTAAGTATTTATTGTACGAAAATAATAAAAATTGTTTTATTGAAAGTATTGCTCATCGCTAGTTATGAATTTCTCCCACCAAGAAGGATTTGTAGTACTCTTTTGTTTTAAAAGATTATTTCTGATGGCTTTTGATTCACGATCCTATTCTTACTTCATAACAAAATAGTCTCAATCGTCTTGAATATTATTTTGGTACGCGTAACATAAGATGGCGGCTGACTAGGAAGCTACTATTCGGCAGTTAAATTTCGAATCAATGATGGTTCATGGCAAACCTGAGTGTCATTGCAACATATCTAAACTCCAGGCATGTATCAATGATGTGATGGAATATCGTTCTAATGCGCTTAGTGTGGCAGCAAGTAGAAAACATGACGTTTGGTAAATCGGTAATACCTTTTACTAATCTAGAATTAACCGGAGTTTTAGGCTGTTTTTTTTCGTGCCTGCGTGGCGATATCTGCACTACATTATTTTTAAATAACGACACAATTTGGACGTAGTGTCGCGATGAGGGCTCTCACTACCGTATGCGCAGCACTTAATTTACATTAGTTTATCGCTTAGTTTAACGGGGAGTATTAATAAGAATTTTTGCGAAACTGTCCATTTTCGAAAAAGTTTTTCGGTTTCTTTTCTAAGTTTTTTCGCAAAAAGGTATATGTGTGTGAGATCAACACAGTTGTTCGATAAAATAATTGTTTAGTTATGCTGTTAGCTATTTTTCATTCAATCACACATGAAAAGGTTCCGCAAATAGGTAAAATTTTTCCGAAGCTATCTTGACTTAAGTAAAATCAGCGCTTAGTTATATGTTTTCCGTTTTCACGGTTTTTTTTTCTATTTCTATTTTTTTTTTTTATTTTTTTTTATATTGCTTCTCTTAATTTTGTGTGGTTAAACTAAAAGCCAAGCAAGCTCCTCATATAAAAAATATATGATACTGCAGACAAAAACCAGGCCAACAATTTTCTTCCACTTGATGCCTCAAATCATTATAAAATCTTTTATAAGAAGTGACTAAACAAATTTTCAATTGCAATTTATTGAAGATGAATTTTATTAACACAAAAATTTCACATTTATGCAACCAGAAGAACGTGACATGTAATACACATATATTTTCAAGTGTATTCATAAAAATGTTGTCATATTATATAAAATATCAGTTCATACATTAAAATATAGCAGTTATGAGAGACAGTTTCGTATTGCAAAATATGTAAAAAGATGAAAGAAAAGTATACAAACAAAAAAGTTATATGGACATCCATTATGAAAAGTACACAGATGAATGTACTCGTATATATATATATATATATATATATACATATATGTATATACACGTGCACACACCCGGGTACACACACAAGTGTGTAACTTTAATTTATAACATTAAAAATGTTGACTTTGCATATAATTCATACAACTACACATACGTAGGTATGTACATGAATACATAGAAGAAATACGTAATGTAAAGGTATTTCAATTTTTGTGTATTAATATTATTATTATATGTATATGTAAGTGAAGTATGTAACTTGGTATGCGTACATGTGTGTTCATATGAATATAAAACATATTTTTTTTGCATGCGGGTACGATATCTGTGCATGTGTATATATCATTAAATAACATCAAAAGCATTTAAACACACCATAAAAATAATTCATAATAATAATGAAAAATATAATTCCAACTGTCACATTTTGTTAATGTATATCTGCCGTGTGGATATACGCACATATATAGGCATGCAAAAAAAAGCAGCACATATACGTATATGCGTATATATATGCACACATATGCTTTCATAGGCGAGAGATTATGACAAAATGTTTTATTTTTACTTCCTTGCTCACATAGACACATTTCTGTTTGTTTAATTTGTATATTAATTTTTATATCCTGTTTCGTTATTTTTCTCTTTTATTGTTTGTTTTCTACCAGTATATATGTGTTCACTTCATTTATATATGTACCGTGTGTTTGTATGAGTTTGCATAGTTCACATTTGCTTATTTTTCCTGTCTTTCGTAGTCTGCTTCTCTATTTGACTTACCTGGCATGTTGTGGGCCTACATTGCCCACATCATGTGCCGAGCTTGCGGTTATTTGAAAATCAGCTATGGCCCCTGATTCCATGCCCAAAGAATGTTTACATTGCACTAAAAGTAGAGAAACAAAATAAATATATAAATGTATGTATATATATATACATGTACATATGTATTCATATGTATATAACTGGCAAGACAGTGAATAATTGTGCAAGAACTTTTAAATGTAAAGGACAAATTTAAGCAAAAAGGGAGAGTGAGTAAGAAAGTGAGATACAGGGAGAACAGTAACAGTAATTCGTTAGATAGTAGAACAATTATGGCAACAATCAACATTTCTTTTCCATTAGAAACAAATTAAGGGAAAAGAAAGAGGAAAGAAAGAGCACCTTAAGATAATCCTCTAAATATCCTTTACTTTTAGAAAAATTACTGTATAGTTAATCTGTTTGTTCGGGTCTTTTCATATGCCATTCTTATTAAAATTGAAATGAATTCATTGCATCAGTCCGAATTAGTATAATAACGCTTTATATTTATTCCAAACTTGGACTTTTCTCCGTAAGAATTCAGCTTTTTATTCTTGTTCCTCTAGTGAAAAAAATATAGCAGATTACACACTAAGATGGTTAGGGTAGCAATTTTATAAAAGTTTCATAAAAGCTTTAGATCAGCCGCACATTGTACATTCGATGCCCCCGAAATGTATGGTATTTCCGTTTGGGCGACAAAATGGAAAACAATAAATAATTATTGTTTCGTCATACTTTGAAAAAAAAAATGTAACATGCAAGAAGAGCTTTTGATTAAACGATAAGCAATTGGAAGGGTAAGCACTTTTATATGGATTTTCTCAAATGTTTTAACGAATATTGGAATCAAAGTTCAGCTGTGGCGGTCTTCTTTGTGTGCACGTAAAATGGGAGCACTTCATCTATCTGTGTTCAATACTTTCCATCTGAAACCAGTTAGAAAATAACGGATGGATGCACGAGTATTTTTATGATCATTTTCGATCTGAATTAAGGAAAGTAGTGATGGACGGACAAACGAAAATGTTTAGGTATATTTTAAGATATCTTTGATGTACATTTCTGGATAGTATAAGAAAAATGTTACAGGTAGTTTAAATGCTATTCAGTACTTGTTAAAATATATGAATATTTAACGCTGTGCCTTCTTTGTCCAATCGTTACTTTTATTTGTTATTATAATCGAAAACCGAAATTTATTTTGAGTAACAAAAGACAAAAATTAAGACAAACAACAAAATGGCAAAATGAATATAGCCCTCGCCCTCGATGCTGAAAATAATATAAACGATGAGCCCTGTTGCTTAAAAGTAAAACACTTTTCTTCGAATTATTTTTTTTTCACAAAATAATCTTCAAAATTTGTTGACACCTCAATATAAATATGCTAACAAATAATGTCTACTGATGCTATCTCATGGCTACAATTAAAAAAAACAAAAAAATTCTTCTCACATAGGTACCTTTGTTGGCGGATATCCAAGATTCGTTCCAAAGCGAATGGAGCTCTTTTACTTGTTTATTAGTTTAAATATTTATTATTATACACTTTTCCTTCGTTTTCATTAAACGCCTCTAAATTGCAGATTTAATTTATAGTTTTCACAGGTAATCAAAAAAAAAAGGAAAAAAACCTGCTCCTATCTCATTTTAGGCGTTTATTTAAAGCTAAAACTTTAGCTTAATTGCAATATAATTTTTTCAACACTTTTTCACTCTACTATTACCAACAGTCATAAAACGGTAGCTACGTCTGTACGTTGTTGTTCAATTGATAAGAGATTTTGCTTAAAATAGCTTTAAGTGTTGTTTTGATTTATTATGTCTTGGTTTACATTTCATTTCTTTCTTTTTCCGTTGGCTTTATCAAAACTTCAAATCTTATGGCATTTATTATATAGTCTGTGACTTGTGCAAATAAACAAGTTTTTATTTACATATAAACATAGAGAGTCTGCAAAGAGATAAGATGCCAATTGGTTTTATAAATTGTTAAGAGTAACAGAAGAAATAATATATGTATATATATGTATGTAGGCATATATATACGTATACACGATATTATTAATGAATTTGAAACTAGTTGGCTGATTGTGTGTATGCCTGGTATACATTAGATCGGACTAGAAGATTTGGCAGCATGTTGGAAGGAAAACGTTTATTAAACAGTAGCTTTGTAGCTTAAAATATTTAAGAAGTATTCGAAAGAAAAAAATCGTTTCAGGGAATTTTGCGAGCAATAAAGAATTTTATTTTAAATAATTTTTGTTAAATGTGTGCAAAACTGAAGCTAACAGTAAGTGTTGAAAATAAAAATTGTTTTGCGAAAATTTCACTATTTTCTTTTCCCCTTAAGTCTTTACTAAATATTCCAAGCTTTTTTGATGCGATCGGTAATGTTTAGAGAAATAAAAATTGTTGTTTTTTTTGCTCAAAGGGAAATAATGTTGCTGGCTTTATTGACCGAAGTTTATTATTTAATGTTTTCAACATAAAATTAAAATTATTATTCAGCTAGAGTTAAAGATGAGAAACTAAAGAAGCGCATACGAGTTAAACTTGCAATTTCTTTCTTCTGTGTTCTCTACATGACAACGACCAAGTCAGGTATACATTTCTGACATATTTCTTCCACTATAAATTGCTGTCGCTATTAAATTTGCCCACATTTACTCAAGATCACATAAAATTCACCAAGACACAGTTGCCGATAGATTAAAATTTCGATCCATCCAAAATATGTTTCGAGTTTAAGTCCAAAATTGGGTAAAGAAAATTTAACAAATAATCATTTATAGACTTCACGGACATCATGCAAATTGGACATAAAAGTTAAACTGAACTTTTTGGCCGAAGATGTTCATTATATTCATTATATTCGCTGTGTCGCTTAGACACGTACATGGTACGTTCTTATACACTTTCCCTGATTGTTAAGAAAATCTCAAATCCAATGTTCATCTAATCCGTAAAGTTTTTACATAATGAATATATCAGATGGGCTGAAAAGATCGCAGGCTGACATATAGATGGCGCTACTAGTACTAAATCCACATGGGTTTTAGTTAGCCCTAACATTCAAAAGACACGTGTATAAATTTGACAGCTGCTGCACTATTAGTGTGTGAGTTATAGCATTTTTAGTGAAGCAACGCTTTGGAGTCGGTTCAACACGTGCAGTCCACTCGGCTGACTGCCAATTGGATTCCGGTGTGAAATGATGGAGCCATGTTTCATCCATTGTCACATATCGACGCAAAAATTCGAGTTTATTACGATTGAACAGCTCCAAACACTGCTTAGAATCATCAATTCGTTGTTGTTTTTGGTCGATTGTGAGCTCGCGCGGCATTCATTTTGAACAGAGCTTTCGCATATTCAAATATTCATTGACGTTATGTCCAAAACGTTCTTTTGATATCCTTATAGTCTGAGCAATCAACTTCGCGTTACTGTGGACTTTTTTGATGTTTTCGTTGGTAGCAGCCTGTTTGGGGCGTCCACTGCGTGCATCGACCTCTGTGCCCATTTCGCCTCGTTTAAATTTAGCAAACCACTTCTCTACGGTTGATTTTCCTGATGTAAAGTTCGAATACTGTTCATCAAGTCAAGCCTTAGCTTCAATAGTATTTTTTTTCGTATTTTTCCTATTTTTTTATTACTGCACGCAAATCCTTTTTATCCAATTTCTCAAACGAAAAAAATATTTCACTAAAAATGCTATAACTTACATGAATTTAATACTAGTAGCGCCATCTATGTGCCCAACTGTTACAGCCTTCTTTCGTGGGTGGGTTTAAAAAAAATAAAAATTATTGTTGTCCTGAAGTCACATCTACAAAGGTGGATTTAAGTGGCGTAAGCAAAGGTCGTGAACTGTTAATTGTGCAATTATAATTGATCAATGATCAATGCCTAACCACGCGAGTCCATACACACGTTAAAAAAGAAAAAAAGAGAAATGGAATGTTTTTTGACTTTTAAAACTCTTTAGAAATTTTGGCCAAAAGTTCTACATTGTTTTACGTCCTATTAAAAGTCGCTCCAGCTCAACTCAACGAACGCTAATACTTCCATTGCCAAATAACTTGTCTAAATACTAAAGTTATAACCAGCTTGGCGATAAGTTAACGCAAAACAATGCATCTTTTGCTAAAATGATTAGAAGGCACAAATAAAGTAATTCTCTCTTAAAAACAAACGCACTCTATAAACCATTAAATAGCCTCTTGCTGGAAGTATTGGCCTGAACTTTTCATTCTGCTTGACAGTACAATGTCAGCTTATTTTTTTTTCGGCATATTGAGTTTGACAATGGCTTACAAAAGTGAAATTTTAGGAGACTGTCAAATTTCAATCATTTAACTAAAATAGACAGATTTTGTTCCTTTTTTTGAATTTCTAGATTCATTTCCTGTAAAGTTTGTTAGCTAAAGCTAAACAGTTTATAGGAAAATATATTAATACTAGTGTACATACGATTTTTGGGATAATACACTATGCATCAGAGGAAAGTGAATTTCGCAATGAAGGCAAGTTATTGATGCAAACGAAAGGCAACGCGCCTTTCTTTATAAAAGTATTCGATGCAGATAAAAATAATTAAAAAACTTTTAATTTAAAATCCCTCTCAGTATACCAATCTTCATTATTGTGTGCCACATTTGTACTTTTCCCTTTTACAAATAAACTCTCGAAGAGTGCGAGGACTATTAATAAATTTTGCAATTTCCGTCAAAAGTCAGCCAATCAATCAAATTAAGAAAGTTTTTTTTTCATACATTTTAAGTAACTTTCTGTTGCTAGAAAATCATTTGCACTTCATTTAAACTTTAATTTAACCTATATCTGCCAAAAAGGCAGCAACAGCCACTGCGGGGAAATATTTAATAAAGTTGCTGGTAAGCCAGCAAAGAGATCTTTATAAGTTTCTAGCATTATACTAAAATCTAGGCGAGCGTATAATTGGGTATTATGCGAAAAATTTCTATTTAATATTTGTGGCGCTCACCACACTGATTGCAATCATCACAAACTAATAAAGTTTAACTATTAGTTGTTGCAGTTGTTGTAGTTGTACATTTTGTTTATGAGTTATTATGCATCATTGATTTTCCTCTTAAAAAAAGGAAAAAAAAAGAATCCCACGCACACCAACGCCACCAATATTTTAGTGTAATATGGTTGGTCGGTCGTTCGTTCATTTGATTGTTGGCTCTGTACACACAATTGCATATAATTTATGTGTACATGATCCCGCCGCAGCGGAGTTACTGGGTATAAATAAATCCTATTGAAAAAGTTTTAATTTTTTTTTTTTTTTTTGCTCACTCTTTTGCTTTTATGGATGATTGTATTTTTGGCGATTACAGCCATACGTTCATATAGTTTGTGGTTTTATTTACACACGCAGCCCTCAGTATGCGAAAACGAAATTAATTTGCGTATAAATACTTTGGTTTACATATGTATGACTATAAAAGCCAAAATATATATATATAAAAAAAAACCAAAAAAAAACACAAAAAAAGCTTTTCAATGTTTACGTAAATTTAAACATTTAAAATCTGTATTGGTCCGTATTCTCTGATAAACTTTATAGAATTATTTCCTTTAAGCCATATATATATATATATATATATTTACTACATATCTACATATGCATAAAATACTTATATTAGGAGAATGTGGTAAAAGTGTTTTATTTTCGAAATAAGGACGTTTTGAGGCTTCGATTCGCATTTTTCAGGTTTAATGGAAAAATTCAATTTATTTTCAATAGATACAAAATTTAAATGAAATATTCGTTTTGAGGGAAAACTTAAAAAAGTAGAAAAATCATTAATAGATTTGTCGAAGTCATCTTTTCTCGTATTATTAATATTCACTGTAGCTATATATCTTATAGAATATTCTTCTTTAGTTTGATGAAGATTGTAGTTTTTATATCATAAGATTATCATAAGAACATCTCTTTCTATTTGAAGAAAATTAAGTGAATGTCACTTTTCGAAAGAGCCTAAGCTTCCATTTGGCCTAGAGATTCCTGTGTTTCTAGCATAAGGTAGAGGCGAAAACTCTTTTTAATATCTTTATCTGGTTCGTAAACATGAACTTTCCAACTGAGAACTCTTTAATTAAGTGTAGCGGTACTTTTTTTTTACAGCTATATTTCGTTTTTAATTATAATGCACTTAGGTTTTTACAAGTTTTTAATTTTGTGAGAAAAAAAAACAAACGAAAGAATTCAATTAAATGAGACACATATGAACAAGAAAATAAACAAAAGAAATTTGCTCAAATTCAAAAAATTAATTAATGAAAGAATATACAATGGCCGATTTATAGACTTAATTGAATTCAAGCTAAGCTGAAAGCATTTTTATATCAATCAAACACTTTGGTAACAGTATCAATAAGCAAGAATTGGTGTCGACAACGGATAACAGCTTAATACAGTTACTTGAATTTTGTACCGCCGACAACAATAAAGGGAACCAAATGTCGCTAACTTAAATGAAGAAAATTTGTAATCATCTATAGCACCAATCTGACGTAAATAAGCGACAGCAGCTGGAATATTAATTTCAGTTCAGAGCGCAACAACTTGTCGTTAACAGTTCATACAATTAATGAAATTTTCTTTTTATCATACTGTTATTCAAGCTTAATGTTACATTTAGTGATACCACAATATTAAGGCATTTAAACGCTCTTCTTCGAGCACACAATCAGGGTGCCTTCTACGGAGGTGGTTTGGCTTCAGTTCTTGTGTTAGCTCAGCTTTGTAAGAATGGAAATGCAAATACAAACGTCATAATGTTACTTCTGTAAAAATATTTTTTCAAAACTGATAATTAATTCTACTAAATAAATTTGATTTTTTGAAATACCCCTTTAAGAAAAGTTAGCCTTTATATATTAAAAAGCCCTTATTTATAATATTTCATGGTGAAAGTTGTTTCAAAAGAGTAATTTGATATAAAAAATAATTGGCCGAAATTTTGACACAATAACATAATGTTTTTAGGAACATTTTTTTTGCGGATATAGTTGGAGAATTTTTTGCAGGAGAACTCAATTTGCTGAATTTGGATCATATCAGCTCACGTATCAAAACTTTGAGCGAAAGCATGACTTTTTGTTATTTTACTATCCAAATCTTATAAAGAATAGTATTTAGAGAAGTGCTATAGGATACTTATTTATCGACTTTATTCGACTATAATGCCTTCACTTGTTTTTCATTGATATTGCCAAATAAATGAAGAATTTAATTTCTGGCATAATAATCGATTTTTGTTTTCTGTTTTAAAAGCCGCAGCCTACATTTGCAAATTCTAAGAAAATTACTTTTCTTTTCTCTTTTTCGTATATTGACAGTATTGTTTGCGAAACCATAATTGAATTCTGAAATTCTTTTATGATTGTCTTACTGGCCTGGGCTATAAAGATGAATAGAATTTTCATAAAGAATCATTTAATGAGTTTCCAGTCTAGTACATTAATACAACAGAAGTTAGAGTTTTGCAACATTATGTGTCTTGCTCGATAATTTCGTAAGCAATTATTAAAATGATTTTATACATAAAGTTGTATGTTTCATAACTTTAGTCGATACATCATTAGTTTCAGCTTATCATAAATAATTGTATTCTTAAATTTCCGTCTTTCCATACACACTCAGCGTACATATGTACACAGCATCATTAATAATCGATATAACAAATAGCATATCATTATGCAGAGGTGCCTCTAACGAACAGTCAAACACACAGACCTACGCAAAGTTACCATGAGCGATTCTGTGTATATCATCAAATTGTGTACACTGAAGATGTTAGCTTTCAAGAAAACAAGACCGGTCTTAACGCGTGTGGTCGGCAGTATGTTTGAAAAATCGCAAATTAAAAAAAAAAACGTTATTAAGCTGAATTATTAAGGAAATCAACACTTGGGCATAAATATTATGGAAAGTGGGTGATAAAAAAAAGTCATAATAGAAATATGTTTAAAGCTGCCTAATTAGAGGCAAACAAGTGAGTATACATTTTCAATTTACTTAAATTTATGGTTGAATAAAAACAAAACTAGTAATAGATTTAAACGAACTACTTGGATTTTGGTCATATTTTCATCATATTTAATCTCTTTCCGTTATGTATGTTTTGTTTGATTTCTATGTAAAATATTTTGACAGTTTTTATATATATGCATTTGCTATGCTCTAGTTATTCTCTAATTTTTCTCTATTTTATGTTCTTTCACTTATCCCAGTATTTTGAAATGATGAATTTCACTTTCATTGATTTATGATGGCATGTACATGCATACACAAATTTTATGGACAGACTGAAATTAAAGACATTTCTCTCATAAACGCTGTTCATTGTTACGATTTTCTTTTTAATCTATTATTTTGTTTTAAAAAGAGTAAATAAATTGAAATTATAAGTCTAATGGAAAACGGACAAATATTTCATCAAAAATATATGACAGCACCAGTAAAATTGAAATGCTTTGCAAGCGTAAGAATATTATTATGTTTTTCTAGAGACTTAGTTATGTTATTGAATCGTCGATATCTACCCCATCATCTATCTATTAATACATTGGAAATGTACGTTGTAACTTGACGGAAACTTATATGATTTTCCTTAATTTCCTAAAAAAAAAATCGTAGTTTTCCTATATTGAGAACAAGGGCAACGGTTTCAAGAAACTTTCTATTACGTCTTGCTCAAAAGTGTGCTTCTACACAGTATTTTTTTTCAAACTCTTGCACTAAACGTTAAAATTAATCTCACGTTATTTCATTCAAGGATGATACTGTGATTGAGGATTTATTTTCATTACAGAGAATAACTTTTGAACGAATTTCCGAACTTTTTATTTAAAAAAATTTCAACTTATGCTCTTCGAAAATTCTCTTTTATCAGTCCAACAAATATGTAACAAATGTAGTAAAACGTTGTAAGTAAGTAGCGTTCACCTTTCTGGAATTAACTGCGAGCTTTTAAGTAGATTGCTTGGCACTATTGCCATATAGGGAATTTTTCTCAAATCTACTAAATTTTAGATCGACATCGGTTTATTATTATGTTAAACGAACTGTTCTTATCATTTTCAGATGGAATTTAATTATTCACAAGTCTAATTAAAAATCCATTGATCTTAAGTTAAGGCCAAGCATGCAACTTTATAATCTCGGCAACTCCGAAAATTCTAATAATAAAAATAATGAATAGTAAATATGAGGAACAATGAATGATTTAAGCGTGGTCTCAATAAACGAATTGATGAACGAGAATGCCTTCAGACTTTGCCGGTATACACAGAAGCAAGATTTTAAAATAATAACTCGCAAACAAAAAATGTATTTAAATTATTAACACTAAAATAAAAAAAAAAACAAATTTAATATTTTTCTGATGTGTGCATTCATGTCAATCATAGAGAATACACTAATACAATACGCTATTGTGTTTGACAGGAGAAATTTTCAAAAATAATTTTTAACATAATATATGAAAAAATGAAGTTTTTTTCTTGCACAATTCGCTTGTTTTTGTTTTCTTTTTTTTTGTTTTTGTTTTTTGTAACGTTTTCTGTTTTTGTCGACCATGCTCTCACGTATAGTAATTAATATATTAATATAAAGCAGTGAAGCATAACGTATGAATTTCATATACATAAAATATATATGTATATATGGAAAGGTCTTGCTACGTTGTTGTCCATGATAAGGCTCGAAAGCAACCAACAGTGAAAAATGTTTTTAGTTTTTTCAAAATCAGCCGTAAGATAATAATAGTAACAAAAAAAGAAAACCAGAAGAAAGATATATAAGGCGTAGAATGACACTCTTGTCGATCACTATTTGGTTGTTTTGATTATCTGTTCAAAAACTTATATATAGGGTCGTCCGGTCCGTATTTGTAAATCTTATATCAGTAAAATATGTAAAACAACACTATTGTCTAGAGAATCATATGTTTAACGTAATGTTTGCCATTTTACAATAGGGATCGTTAAATGTATTAAAATGCTAAAAACTTATTATGATATTGCTAATTCTGTAGTAGATACGTTTCGTGAGCAGATGACATATGTATTGTAAGTCTTAACTTGAATTCAATATAATTCAGATTTAAGCCTATTTATTCCTTCTTATCGATGAGAATGAAAATTCGACATTATAAGCCGTTGACAAACCCAATAAACCATTTCAAATAAGTAGAAGTAAACATAAAGAAAAAGAGAAAAAAAACATTTTAACAAAAATTTATATAAATTTAATTTAAACTACAAAAAAAAACAAGTAAAAAACGTTTTCATTTCAAATATTTTACGACTTAAGCATATAAAAAATTAATCATCATATGTTGCATTTTTTTCCCTCTGCTTTTTTCTATCTTTACTTATATTGCGAATGAATAAATTCACTCCGTTAGATATGAAAAATTTCATGGGAATTAAACATAAATGCTGAAGGTGAATGCTTGTTATTTTTCGGTTGTGATTTGGTAAAATGAAAATTTTATATGTATGAGATATGGAATTTATATTAAATTTAAATAGTGAAAATATTATGCGAACGCATTCCAACTGAGAATACAAAAGAACATTATTTTAAGTACTAAATGATTTTCAAAATTTTGTAAAAAGGGCAAAATTATAATATATATAAATTATAACTGGAGATTCTAAATAGCAAAAAAAAGCGATAGCATTCTATTGGAGCCTGGAGTTTTACATAAAAAGAAATTTTATATATTTGATAGCAAACGCGATTAAATATCTGAATACCCTGTGATCTGTGGTGTTGAAGGCGTGCAAGTAGTTAATGAGATTCTATTTGTTTAAAAGCATATACTTATGAATATAAACCCCTTTCTAAACATCAGTAAATGGGGTGCATCACGAGACAAAACTTGATATCGCAATGAAAGCAAAGATAAAGGAGGACAAAATTTAATCTCTTCAATATTTTTTTATGATCTTGCAGATCGTTCATATTGTACCTTAAGACAATCTTATAGGCCCACTAATGAAGTGTCGGCACTATGTAATACCTGAAGCATAAAAAATGATCATGCATGGCCGTCAATGGAATCGCATATATCGACGATATAACCTAATATCTTTCGTCTCCCTACTTAAGAAGACTTAGTTGGTACATTATGTGATGAGTAGCTCCGATCAAACGAAACTCTCGCTGGACAACGCTAGGAACAGCAACAACTAATGCAATTCTGGCGATGATTAATTCAAAATTTTCTGGAATATACGAAAAGAGGCTACAAACCTATTTTTCAGCTCGATTTCATATAGCGACGTAACTCCAAGAGACGAAAATAAAGAGAAAGAACTCAAGTGTACTTGTTGTCGAATTAATTTTCTTTATCAGGTGGTTCTTTCTTCAAGTTTAGAAGTTTAAAGGTAAATTTTCGAAACATCAAAATGTCCATTTTGCATATATTTTAGATTGTCCTGGGGGTTCTATCTGGGGCTGAAAGAACCCCTAGAATCTCTTAAGAAGCCCCACTCGGTCAAATTTCCAAACGAGAGCAAGTGTATGACTATGCCCCCTTCCTGAAAAGAAAAAAACATAATGAATACATGAAAGAATTAATGTTTCCGCTATTTCGGACAGCTATAGCCACCACAAAACTCCATTAGGGCTGGTTCTTAGCTAGTTGTCTTCTCCTGATAGGGCTCCTAACGATGGTGGTAGCATGAAGATAATAAAAGCTCTGACAAACTGTAGATTTTTCTGTGCCATAGAGTATCGACGCAGCCTTACTACCACACACGTGTCCCCTTCAGCTATTTACTAGTTCGTTAGCTCATAAAAAGTTTTCAAGAAACGGGAGAAACATCAATAAGAAATAAATAATAAATTGGTAATCCAAGCAAAGCCCTAAGTCGTTACGCCATACTCTAACAGCTTTTAATTTAATCCATCTAAATATTCGACATGTTCTGCAAACATAAGCTACTTTTAGTTCTCTTTTACTAAACATCAAGAAATTTAGCGAAAAATTGACACAAAAGATTTTTAAATCATAAATATAGGCATAGTTTAAGAAGACATTTTTAGAAAAGAAAAAATTCAAAAAAAACTCTATCAGTTCATTATATTTATAAAATCATATAATCATATCCCCTCATAATAATTCTCAATTAAACTGTTTCCAAATTACATTTAAATAATTCAAACGCTCTTTAACCAGAAATTCCGAAAAATTACTTATCAAACTAACACTCGACGCTATATTTTTCTGTTGGAAATTACTGCTAATTGCTTAATATATTAAACTGTTTAGTATTAAATTGCTAAAAGGGTTAAAAGAAAATTGTCTATGAGAGAGTAAGGAGAAGACGAACGAGGTGAAATGAAAACAAGTAATTATGGTTTGGATGAACGCCAGTTAAATTGAAATAATTATGAAAACTTCTATAAATACATACAACTGTTTTTAAGGTCATCCATCTATCCATTCTCTTGGGCCAGTAATAAGAAACTAACCAACAGCAACAACTATGAAAAGAAGAATACAAGTGATTTTTTCCCAGTTACGAAGGAAAAAATAAGAAAATTAAAAGGCGTTCTTCTGTGTTCTGTGTAAAAAGAATTTTTTAATTTTTTTTCTTTTTTCTTTTTTGCTTTGAAAGGGTCACAACTCATTTATAACAGATTGTGGATATTATTTCTATGGCTGCTGGTGCTTCTTCTTTTTCATCTACTACTTCTTCTGAGGCCTTCAGTTTAACAATATGACGCTTCCTTTGCGCCACCATCGCAAACAGTAAATATTGTGTTATAAACAGTGAATAATTAGATGCAATCAGTCACAGCTTAAGTACCACGAATCATATAACATTAGCAACCCAAAGGAGAGAAAATGGAAGAAGACAAAATATATATATGTATATATACATATATATACATAAATTGAAAAGACTAAAAAAGTAATCTTTTTAGTGCAAAAAAAGAAACGAAAAAAAGAGGACATGAAATTTTTCACTGATAGTCCAATAAATGCGGAAGAAAAGAGATTTTTTTCTCGTTTTTTTTTTATTAAATTTTTCTATTCTTCAAAATGAATCTTATTCAATTACATAATATCTATTATAATCTATGATCTTTTACCATTTCGGTGGTTATTCCATCATGTCACCATCATAAATTTTATGGAATTGTCAGGCAAAAGACTGAATCCACACAGAGATTTGCATAGATATTTTTCGGAGTCAGCTTTATACCCTTGAAAGGCTTCAGCAGAGAGCAAAAGAAATGGTAATCGAACGGGCAACAGGGCGTATGCATCAAAATTTCAGCTCAAACTACATCCATTTTTTTCCAAGATATTTATAGTCTGGCGTTGTCATGATGGAAATTAATATCCATTCTAACCATCACTTCTGTCCCATTTCGAAATGTGTACGATTTCTTTCCAATTCCAGCATATACACTATAACCTTATAGGACATTAATCGTAAACTTTAAAGTTGTTTACCATGGTTCAGTTTTACTTAATGTCAATATATTTTAGCCGACATTGACGTCTTTTAGCTACTTTTCATCGTTAGTAATGATGTTTTCCAAAAATTCAGCCATTTCGTTGCATGTTAGTAGCGATCCGGTGATAGAAATTCGATCAAGCAAAGTTTTCATCCGATAATTCATACGAAACACAAACTTCAAATATCTTTGTGTACCTAGCATTGAGAAAAATGTTTAAAACTGTTTTATGATCAATATGTAATGACCTTGTCGGTTTTTTATGAGATTTGGTCAACTTTTTCAGTGAGTTTAATCGACCAAAGTGTGTTCATGTTTAATTTGCAGTAGAACATTTTGATAACAAATACAAAAAATTTTTTTATGAAGTTCAGCAGAATTTTTGCCTTTTTGGTAGTGAGATAAAAAAAAAGAATAGTGAAATTTCACTAATTTCTTTACTAGTGTAACTCTTGGCGCGCATTTAACGAATTATAAAAATATCTTTACAAAAATTGTAAACTGAAGTGTCATCTTGACTAAATCTGAAGCCCTTTGTCCGACGCCAAACGTGATCTAGCGACTTCAATATTTCTTCTAATATAAATAAAATCCATGAGGATAGATGGACAGAGTATTTCACATGATTAATAAAGAAAATTGATATAATAATAATGCATTAAATAGAAATGGTAGGAAGAAAATATTTTACTTTCAATTAATGTGACAACAGGTGTTCTGTTGGGTTTAATTTCTTAACAATTCTAACACGAAAATCATAGTGAATGATTCAAGCAAAATAAATGAATTTTAAAAAATTAGATGATCTCCATATTCGTGTGCATTATTTCTAGAAGATTTTGTAAATTCTTCGCATCTCTTAAACTTCTTATGCTGCAAGTTTGTGTCCTTTATCGTGAAATAAAATGTCTCTTAACCTAAAACAAACAGAATCTGCTAGAAGTAATTTAAAAGATCTTAAAAGATCAGGTTCATTAGAGAAGAGTTTTTAATATTCCCTAAAACATGCAATCCAGTACAAATAAATTCGCTTCAATATGCAGCCGCGTAGAGCTATACTTATGTTCTGGCTATATTTGTATATATTTCCTCGTTCACTGTTTTCGCTTAAATTTCGCATTAACTTCTCTTTGCTCTCCTTTTTTTTCCTTATGGATTTACTTTCTTACAATCGTATGTATGTAGTTTCTTGTAGTAGTGTACGACTAAAAAAGTCGAATGGTATTGAATTTCATAGAAACCTAGTCTTTACCACTTCGCTAAACTAATCGCCCTTTCAATTAACTCTTCGTTGATAAAAAAATATTGCCTTAAGTTGTCAGATTGATTTGAATGATTTACAGTTTGGTTCTCAGAGTTTCCATATATATCTATTGTTACGAAAATCACAAACTGATAAAAGTGAACTATAACAGAGTTGATATATCTAGAGGTTGGAAATTCCTTTGAATGTAAGACCTACCACGGTCATAAAAAGACATATTTGCAGCTGGTAATAAAAGCAAAGATTGGCAAAGAATTACCGCGAAACCTGACGTAAAAGGGATTAATGAAACTACGAATTCAGATAAAGCAGAAGGGTATGCAGAATTTGTGATTTTCGTAGGGTTTATAGGAGGAGTAACCAATTGTTGAAGAAATAATTATTTTGTAATAAATTGTAAAATAATTGAGTTGTAAATACTTGTGAATAAATAA
>KK351127.1:9479-116921 GCA_000671755.1 Glossina brevipalpis | reverse complement strand
GTGAATAAATAAAGGAAATTGTAAATAACCAAAATCCAGGCTTTTCGCGATCCAGAGATACGAACTGTGCCTTAAATTTAAAAATACGAAAGGCTAATTTACGTAACACTATTTTCCATTTATTACGAGTCTCTTTTTTGCAAAGTTTCAATTTACATAATATTTCAAAAAACAAAATCATCTGCAGTTAAGAGAATGAATTTCATAAAAATTCTGCAAATTCTGCCATAATTTTCTTATATTTATCTTGGTCGAGAGACTCTTCTTAAGGAATGAATTATTTGTAATCATTCTGCTTTTTATTCCTGTTAAAAGTTAACTAATAAATTATTGTTACTTGCTCTACTTCCTTTTTGAGAGATTTATATTTTATTCATGAATATATAATTACATGTTAATTTTCATAGTTCAACATCAATTTTGCTCTTATGTTATAGTCTTCTCATGTCTTTTTATTTAAATTAATTACAGACTCATTTTTAAACTGCGTTATGATATCAGCAATTAATCATTATTTCTGAAAAAAAATTTTTGTTTTTTTTTTTTTTTGGGCACAGGTTTTGCCCATTTTTCATAGAACAGAAAATTTAAATATAATTAATTTGAATTGAACGGTAATTATTTATTATGACATAATATAAATGAACAAAAGCTATGAATATATTCATCGTTTTGCAAAAAGAATAGCAAATTATAGTCATGCATCTATTTCTTTAAAAATGGATACAAAAGTATTATATATAATTGCCGGATAATATTTTTCAAATTATTAATTAATTGATTTAATCATTTTATTTATTTTTTGTTTAATACAAATTCATATACATATAAATTTAATTATTTGTCGGTATATCCACTGCAATCGAATTGTGAATTAAACCGTAAAGTATAGCCCTTTATATCCTAAATACCTGTTCCTATTTACTAAGTATTATTCGTATTCGAACTTTGCGAAACATCTAGTAAGTAAGTAAGTAACGTGGTCTAGTAGATCTTCTCGAATTTCTCTAAACAATATCTTTCTTATCGAAATACCTTGATGAAAATAGAAATAAGTTTACCAAACGATCGACGACTACTAAATACAGACTGTGTACAGGCTAAATACAATTGTCGTTTACCGCAGACAGCACTGCGTAGGCAATTGTCATCTAATTTCTATATTATAAAATGAAACATTTCTCTCTTATAAACTCATACAATAGGGAGCTATTAACGTCTCCACGATGGATATATAAATGTAAACTTTACAGGTTGTAAGGGACTCGTTTTGTCCCACATTAAAGAGATGTATTTTAGTAATAAGTAAACGTAGTAGAGGTAGAACGTAAGTCAAATAAGGCAGAGTTAATCCATTTACATATTCGCTATTTCTATTTGTTTAAATTTGTATTTTGACCGTCTACTATCAAGTATAATTTAAATTTAAGAATTTAGGGACATTCCTGTTCGAAGAGATTACAGTCGACATCGAATAAGAATTGTACCGATTCGTACCGGTTGTATCGATTGTACCGATTTGAGGTTAAGTATGAAGGATGGAATAAAGTACTTTCTCTCCCTTTTCTGATTCTGGCTTTGGTATGGACAAATTTGTTGTTTTTTTGGTCTACATCTCGACTTGTTAAGAATGATAATTAAAGAAATGAGAAGCCGGTAGTCACTTGGTTAGGTTGAAGAACGGTTTACAGAACTGACCAACGGTAACATTTGACAGACACCTTGTTTTTTACTTTTATTCTGCCACACGTTGGTAAGAGGCTTTAATGAATCTTATGGAAAGATACAATAAGTTAAGTAAGGTAACTGTATGATGTTACAAGATGAATAAGAGCAGGAATTATTCTAATGTGTTATGTAAATGGAAAGCAACGTGTTTCTTTGAGTCAGTGAGAATACGACGTCGACGAGACATTTCCTGGACTAAGCCAATGAAACTCATTTTTCTCTCCGGTTAGGAAATTTAAAAGAAAAGAAAAATTCTGTTCTTCTTTTATAATCAAATATTCTACCTTAGTTATTAAAAATAACAAATCCTCAAAGATTTTTCTTGCTCAAGTACAAATTAACGGTAACTATAAATTGTTAGGTAGACAAATACTAACACGTGATTTTCGCTTAACGTAGTACTCGAACAATATTTATAATTTATATATATTGCACAAGAACGAGGAATTTTAATGTCAAGTTCTGCTAGTTTTTGGTCATAGTAGAACGTAAACTTAACATACATAATAACCGTAACTTTCAATAATTTCTCTGCTTTTTAAAATAAACCAATCATTGATAAAGAAAATGTCGAGTTAATTGACTACGTTTTCCTTTTCCGTTAAGCTTTCATTCGTTTAGTATCCTTTCTTATATACTCTCGCGAAAAACTAATTGTGATGCTTAGAAATATATATATATTGGATGGAGCTAAGAATTTGAGGTGATTTAACAACTCAGAATTCCAAAAATAGAAAACGGAAAGTGGAAATTTTAGATGCATACACTTACTTGACGGCCACAGAAATGTATAAATGTACCTGAATCTTACGTACCTTAAGGTAATTAACTATAACTTACAATATATCTCGCAGATACTTTCCTAATATTTGATTGAAGTTTTAATCAAGTAGAAAGTCAATAGAAAAGTAGTACTAATTACTCAACTGTGATGCTTTCACAATTGACAAAATACAAGACGTATATATACATATAAATATAAATTTCTTACACCTTAAGTCCTACTCCATTGTACTTGTTAGATTGTCTTGAAAGATTATGGACAAAAAAGCCTTTTTTAATAACAATCGCGAATAAATTCGATTTATTTTGCACTATTATTATTATTATTGATGCTATTGCTACTGTTGCTTACGTCGTTGTTGTTATTATTATTATTTTTAGTGTTACACTTACCAATATCAAATGCATAACAGCCATTACCGAACGATGATTCGTTCCAGATGCCGCCACTCAATAAAATCAAAGTCAATGTCAGCCAACATAAAGTTTTATTATTATTAACACCATGACGTTTAACGTTCCAATAACTTTTAACGCAGTTTGTTGTAATTGTAAAATATTTGAAACGTATAACCAGCCATTGAAAACAGTAATTATTATTGCTGATGTTTTTGTTGTTTTTGTTCTTATTGATTATTCGACCGTCACTAAATATATGCTGAGAATTTTGTTGTTGTTGCTGTTGCTTTTGTTGTAGCTGCTGTTGTTGATATTGTAAAAATTTTATAGGCGGCATTTTACGATACGTTCGGTTATTGTATGTTCCCTTCACTTAGTGTTTTTGTAGTTTTTGTTAAATGAAATTTTTATTAAATGAATTTCATATCGAATAACGCCCCATCATAAACCTAATCCTTCCCACTCGTCTTACAAAACACTAAATACGCGGACATCCACTTTGTTTTGGATGATTGTCGTATACGTGGGGGTATATATATGTAAACTTAACACTTTTTTTGTCACGAAAAAAATTTATTTTTTTTTTTTTTGAAAAAGAAATGAACTTTACAGCCGTTTATCTATTCAACTCTCTTGTGATTTTAATCGATTTAATGTTCAGTTTTTATTGTTATTGCTTCTTTTTTTGTTTTTCTTATTTGATATCAAACTATTTTGCTATTTAGATACCATGACGTGGCTATAGTTGTTACCGTTTCTTTTGTGCTCGTTTTATAGTTACACCCGTTAAGTTGTGAATTCCAATTGTTGTTATGGCAGTAGCGACGTATCAAAATAAGAAACATTTCTTTTTCGGTTGAAATGAAGAAAAACTTACGAAAATATAAGTGTCTGAGAATAACTTTAACTTCGTTCAATTCGTTCGTGTTTATCTGGGTGGGTGTCTACTTGTCAGTCTGTTTATCTGTCTATTCCTGTGTGTCTGTGTGTATCTCAATTTTACAGAATTTTTATAACGATGCGTAACGTAACAAAATTCACATAATAAACCGTCAGAAAAAAAGGACCACGCAACGTGACATTATGTTTTTTTTAAAATAAATTTTTTTTATTTGCTTCTTTTAGTCTATCTGGATGAATGAACGTATGAACGAATACCGCCTGCAGTTGAATGAACGCGCAACACGCGAACGTTATATGAATTTAGGACGACAACGCCAACAACTATATCTGTAACGAGAATTACAAGGAACAAATAAGAATTTTTATATTTGGCTGTGACCGAATTTTTTATATCCACTAAGTTTATCTTGACAAAATTCACAAAAGAAAAAAGAGCAAAAATGAAATTTCGAAATTCTATGATATTTGATAGTCTTGACGAAATGTTTTCACTTTTGCCGTTGTATCTACTGTAATTCAAAAGTAATCAACAAAAATTCAATTTTTGGCTTTTAAAAGTAGAAGTGTTCTTCACAGGTTTACAGGTCGGTCTTTTATACGAGTTTCAATAGGAACATGTTCGCAACAACTTCCCATGTTTCAGTCAAATGTGAAGCCGATATTTTAATTGTTGCGATTGAGAAAATGTTTACTACACACATATGCACACATTTGTAGGCTAGCAGATTGCCCAGAAAGATTTAGATTTTAATCCTTATCAAGAATAATTTCACTTTACAGAATCCTTGAAACTTCCTTTTGGGCGTTGCAAACGTTTTGATAAAATTAATGTACTTTAAACTTTCGGTGCTGGATAGAAAAAGACTGTGAGGAACAGCTTGTATTATTATTAAAACGAAATCACAAACAAACACACACTCATCCTTACAAAATATATATATACACAGACACACACACACATACACACAAGATAATAATTGAATTTAATGAGAAGTGTATACAATTTCAGTTTCTGGGTCAACAAATGTACAGCGCGAAGTAGAAATGGCAGAGATGGTGAGCATTTATAACGAAGTACACAGTAATTAGTGAACCGTGATAGTGAACAAAAGTGGGCTTGCTATAGATATAAGCATGTAATGTAAGGTATTGAAGGACTTTAAAATGATAAAATTCATTAATTCTCCTGCAATTTTATCAGTAAATCCGATAACTTAAACGAACCGTTGTTTCTCAGGTTACATAATTTCTTTTAAATTTTCAGTGGGTTCTTAAGTCGAATTAGTTGATTTTCGAATATTCTAAATTAAATCGATTTCGATATTATCGCATATTCATCACTTTTTAGAACGTACGATTTATTTTTATCGCTTTAACAAATCTAATATATCCTCTATGTTTGATAGAAAACTTATTGCTTGTAACTGTGTATTCAGAAACTTCGTAGTCTCACAATGTTAGCAACAGAAGTGTACCAGTTTTGAGAACTTTCATCTTTCATTTTTAAAAACACCGTCAATTCAAAATCAACCTATAAAATAGTTTAATTCCGACTATTGCTCAAAGTATACTTGTGCTACTTGTACAAACAATGATACGAAGAACTTCTGCAATGGCATTGAAAAGCAACGTCAAGGACAAGGCAAAAATTGAAAGTAATTCTCCGAAATTAAAAGGAAAAAATATATATATAACTAAAAGCAGATTTCAAATAAAGATAAATCATTGAGAGGAGTATACTGCGAATTATGACAACTTATATGAAAATAAACAAAACAATAGTGAAAGTGTGTGTGAAAGAATTTTAAAGTTTAAAATTGATCGCAAACTATATGTAGAATACTACTCGAGAGGATTATATCTCACATTTATGATACAATATTTTAAGGATTTTTTAGCGGTCTACTATAAGTCGCAGTTATAGAAAGTGCACAACTCAAATAATAAAAGAAATATACACAGTTTTAATGATATCTAAATTAATTTGCAATTAATGTCTTATTTTGAACTTCTATTAGTTAAGATATTTTTTATTTTATGAACAATGGAATTCATATGACAATTAAAGTCAGGTCTTTAATGTATTGCAACAGTTGAATTTCGCACAAATTTCTTTATACCAAAACAAGTCGTTATCGTTAGTTCGTCAGATGGCTTGTGGATTGAAATAAGTCTTGCGCTTCTGGCTCAGATGGTTGTTCAATTTTCTTGAGCGTCAGATAGTATCTACCATTTTCTTTTTTAAATTGAAAGAAAAGATTAAGGAATGCCTGCAATGGATATGTTACATTAACAGCTACAAGAGGATAAGCAACAATTTATTACAGTGTAATGGGACATGAAAGAATCCGAAAAAAGACTTTGAAGCTTCGAACCTTTGACAGTGAATAAAAAGCAGCCTCGATATAGTTGCCTTAACAACTAAAAGTTTGGCGAACACGCTTGAAGAGTTGTTATTATTTTTCCTTATAGAGTTTAAAAAAACATTGCAATTTGTTTATTGGTTGGCGCTACTCCTTCATATACAAGTTAAACAACGCATGAGTAAAATGGTTTTATTTTCTCGAATTATTTCATATATAGAAGTTTTCTTTCATTGATCTTCAATAATCCATCTTTATCCTAGAACCTAGTAACCAAATCGATTTGTGTTAGCGGCTTATCAAAGAAGGTCATTCAATGTGCCATAGTGGACAAGATATGTAGCAAATTGTCTATAAACTAGTCCATTCGGCGCTATAGTTCTACAATTCCGCTAAGCATGATCAATTCTTTTCGTCTCTCATGCTCATTCGATTGTAGGTAGGCATCTTCCTTGATCTTTTTGATATTACATACGTGGTAAAGTATCATTTTATTTAATTTTATTCACTTCTCATTTAATTCTATATAATAGAAAAAAATTTATGCGTACTTGGATTGAATAAATTGATCCTTTGCAGGATCTTCAACAGATGTCTTGGGTTGTAAAATGATTAATTATACTAAATAACTTGATTTTAGAAACAAGTTATGTAATAAATTGCTGAAGCATTTACTATATTCAGCACAATTTATTCGTTATTAATTTTATTTTCTTTCGAACTTCAAAAAAGTTTAAAGCATTTTTTTATTAAACAAAGAAAATAAAGCAACTACAGACGAATACATTATCTATGCCCCATGTTCATTAGATCTGATGCCTAACGAATTTCATTTCTTTTCTAAGTTCACAACGCTACAGATAAATATTTTATTGATTTTAAATGAAATCACTTCACAGACACTATAACTAAAAAAATTTATGAAACTTCTGGGAGAATATAGTAAAGAATAATATCATTAAATCATTTATATTTTATTTTATCACGAATATAAATAAGGAAGTACTGTAGGGTATTTAAAGGATGTATTTATCTGACTGTAAGTTTTTTATTTTTCTGTCTTATTTACTTATTTAATTCAGTAAATTATTTCATTAATGCAGAAAATAGTTCATTAACTAACTAATTAGAGCGAGTTCAACTACAAAACACCTTTCAGCCGAGTTCAAGTTTACAAAAAGTTTTAATTGGACCTGCATTATATACACTATTAAGATGAGACTATAATAAATTTGTAGAGTAATAAACCTAAACTTATGAAGAATAACATCATTGAAGGTAAACAAGATCATTAGTTTTTTATTTATTTTGAGCATACAAATACAGAGAGAAAGAGAGAGAGAGAGTGAATTCAAAATTAACTAACAAAACAGGAAAGATTCTCGGTTAATGTAAATAAAATTATGTCAGTTTTACATAAATGGTTAAGTTTTCAAGTCTTAACATAAATGTTATGAAGACTTTATATTAATTCGTACGATAATCGAGAAATTACTTTCTTTCATCTTTTATTTGACTGCACGCTTTTAAATATTTTAATTAAAATTGCTTACGCATATATATGAGTGCTGGCATAGAAACCTATTTATTACTTAAAATATCAGAAAAGTATTTTTTGAATATAAATAAGTAACTACAGCATGGCGTTGATAAGAAGGAACAGAAAAAGAGAAATTAATTCATATACAACTCGACAATTAATTATCAGACAAAGGAACTGAGTATAAGCGAAATAACTATAATTGAAGTTTTTTTTTACACTTTTGTTTCTTTGTTTTTTCTTCTTTTTTGTTGTTGCAGGCCGACAGGCTAGCAATACAATAAATGAAAAATTTTATGTGTGGCTACAAACGAATAGTAATGCATTACGCACAAAAACACTTTCAGACAAAAGCTGCAACTAGTTGGTAATACGAAAAAGACATCGCTAAACCGAGAAGGAGAGAGAAAAAGAGAGAGAGAGAGAGAGAGAGTAATAGAGAGCATGTGTGTGTGCGTGTGTGTATGAGCTAGAGTTAAAAAGGAAAAATTTTGTAAAACTACCGAAAACTATAAAAGAGCACATTGTTCGTGCTTGAGATTGTCGTTGTTGTTGTTATTCATGAGATGACGCTAAAATGGTACTTGAATATACAGTTTTACGCGTATTTACCAGGCCAACAAATATGAACACTGCAGGCAAACATGCCGGCCTGGCAGGCAGGGAGTCAGACAAGCGAGCTTTAAAAAGACAACAAACAAACAAACAGCCAACAGCAGATGGCTACAGCAAGAAAGACTGAAGAGGCCGAAATGAAAGAGAGGCAAATATGCAAATGCGCAGCGAAAAAACTAAACAGATGTACTAGCAGACATTGAAAAGCATACGCGTACTCAAATGCAAACATACAGGCGCACACAAATATTCGCAAAGTTACACAGCAGACAGACATTTGCGTACTAAATAAATGGACTAACAGTCACTTAAATGCTGGGGCTACACACAGAACTCTTTGCTTCAAAAAATTTTTTTTCAAATATTAAGAGAAACGCATACAATTTTTTTTTGTTTTGCACTTTCGGCTTAACGGCATCCAACGCAGCGGTAGTGTGTGTGAATGTGCACTTAACACAAATGCAATAGCAAAACTGTAAGAAAAGGAAGAAATACGCCGTCATACGGACTTGAAAAACCATTTGAAACTAACGAGAACAGCCTGACAGAACGGGCGGTAGCGCACATATTGTATCCTCTAGTCAAATTAATATTATGTGTTTACTAAGGCTTTCAAACTGATTCTCACACAGTTCTACTCATTTGCACACAAACCTAAACGTAAAGTAACGATTATTTAGTTTACTTTTTACTTTTCTGTTTTTTTTTTGTTTCGTTTTATTTTTTTAATTTTTGTTTTTTGTAATTTTTTTTTTTTTTACTCTTTCGCTGTAGTATTTTACCCCAACTCGTAACATACCAAGCAAGCACTCGCATATATAAACAGACAAACCTGGTGTTTGCTTTCTTAATATATTGCTTGCTTTATATGTGCTTGCAGTTTATATGCAACTAAAAAAAAAATAAAAAATAAAAAAACTTATGCTTCCATGAGTTTTATGTGTAGTAGGTGTGCGCATACCCTTCGCATTTGTAAGTGCTTTACGTACCATAGCTTTGCAGGAATGCAGGCAGGCAGGCATTCAGGCAATTTTCCTGTGCGTTGCCTATTAAAAATTTTGGCGCACCAGTTTGCAACTCCCAAAAACAGAAAAGAAAAACATAATCTAAAAACAAAAAAAAAAAAAACAAAACGAAAAAATATCATAAACACAAAAAATCATTTCACTGTATAGAAAAAAGGAAAAGCAGCAGTTGTCGTAATGTTGTAAATGTGCGCAAATGTTGTAAATTGAATGACAGACCGCATAGTCTGCGACGTTTCCTTCAATTAATTTTAGTCGCTCAGTTTCTTTTACGTTTTCTACTTTTATGTTATAACTTGCAAGTGTCATTTTTTACTATTGCTTTGATCCCCGAAAAAACATAGGGGAAGATTTTCTGTTTTTTTGTTTTTTTTTTTTTGCGTAAAATATATACAAAATCTGTATAGTCTTTAAAGTGTTTAAATATGTTTAACTTGCACACGGGTTCCTGCCGATATATCTTTAACGAAACTCTAGCCCATATTTACGAATGAATGCTGTAAACATTTTATGTAAAACAACAATGATCTTTAAAAATTTAATCATTATTACGCATTACGAGTTCTAGAAAACATATATAGTTTTAAATTAATTTGATTCATTCGATAGAATTTCTGATTCGCAATTGGTATGAATATCAAGGTAAAGAGGAACTTTCGAAAGATGTTTGCGATGATTCGACATCATTTTGTTGCGAAAGTTTTGTAGGATAAATGTTTGCAATAAATTTGTATTAAAAGAAGCGTTCAATAAATCCTCCTTTTTCAAAAAATTATTATAACCGATCGTCTATTTCGAAACCTCGTCGTTTCAAACAAATCAATAATATATGTCCACAAAGTGTTAATTTTCTACCTTTATTTTTTCTTGTGATTTTAAGTGTCTCATCAAATAAATAGACTTACGGTCTAGTTAAGTAAATCCGAATATGAGCTGCTTACCAATTAATTACTAAAAACAAAAATTTTCATGTTAAAAAGATGATTGAAATTGTTAACAAAGACCTAGCAAAGAGAGTATCACAAGGATGGATCTAGCAAAGAAAGTATCTCTAGATTATATAGCAGTATTTGAATTCGAGTGAATCTTTGATAATCGACGTTTCAAATCAATAAAAAGAAACCATCACAAAATATTTGTCTTATTGCGAGCAGGTCCATTATAGGTCCATAGGCTTTTTTATATCTGCTTCTTTGATAAATTTCTCAAAAGTGGTAAATCGGCTTTGAAGCTTACGTTAGTCAAGTATACGCTTTATCCTTATAAAATCTGATATGCGAAAACCTACTTACTATAAAGAAATCTAGTATGACTACAACTTTTGGCATATGTATATAATAGGTTGGTCGGAAAGTTCTGCGATATTTAACTACCTGTAATTAATATTACGTCTCAAGCCAAAACTAACTTATTGTTTGGCATAGCGCTCGTAGAATATAAGAGAACTGCTTTCAATATCAGTTAGCTGGGAAATACAGAGTGAATAAGATAACTGTCGATAAGGTGCATTTAAAACCTTGCATATAGCATGAGTTGTAGAAAACATTGCGTCGATTGCTGGTAAAAACTTATGTGACACATTGGGGAGTGATTGGGGAGCTTATATCTGACCACTAGATCAATTGCAAAGGAGCAGGCCATGTACCGTTCGACTATTGAGCATATCAACCATATTGGATTTAAATGTTTCATTTAATACACCAGAGAACTTTCCCGCTAATCTGATATATATAAGACCTACGGTGCAAATGCAATTACATGTGTGGCCATAGTTACCTTTTACGTAAACGATACCAAGTTTTTGCATTACGTGCAAAAACAAAAACAATTATAAGAAAATTATATTCGGTTGTTTCAAATTTTCTTGTACCCACCATCTTTATCTTAAAAAAAGGGAAAACAAACTAAATTTTAATAGGTGGGCGTGGCGGATTTTTCTATTTATATGGAATACCGTGGAAATTTTTACCATTTAATCTATGAAGCAATGAGCAAAACAGCTAGAAAACAGAGGTGTTTTCAGCTTATTTTATACTGTAGGCGTAGACTGTGATCGCCAAATTAGAAGACGATATCTTCATCTTTGCGGTCAATAGATTGTTTACCACTGACAGGTGGACATGGTTATCGATTCCAAATTTGATGTTGATCGCGAATATATATATTTTGTAGGATCTCTGAAGTTATCTTCTGGGCGTTACAAACAAAATGACGGATAAATGTATCTTCGGTGTAGTGGATATAAAAATGTGTTGTTATAAATGAAAGAGCTGAAGAAAAAAAGGAAATTCGTGGAAGATACGAAAAAACTCGCGGAAAAAAAAGCTAAAAGAAGATGGAGAAAAAATTGTCTTATAAAAAACTCTAGATGAAGAAAAAGATCTATAAATACTTAAATTAGTTATTTATTGAGTGAATTAATCTTTTTTTTTTTTTATTAAGAAGAGCAGAATTTTCTTTACATTAATTTTTTTTTTTGTTTTAAGACATCATACACTTTGCGCGAATTTAAAGTCAAGTTAGAAATGTTAATTCTGTTTGAATTTTACTTCGTTTTTCTTCGAATTCTTTATCTGAATTCTATAGTGCTATAAAAGAAATACCAGGCGAAAAGACTAATGGAAAATAAATTAGAATACAACAAAGAAAAATTTGCCTTATTAAAAAAATATTCTGATGAAAAGAAAAAAAATATTATTTATGTTATTAACTTATTTAATAAAATTTTAACTTTAATTTATTTAAGAACAATAGCAATTTCCTTAGATATAATTTAAGCGAAGCACTTTTCTACTTGAAATGTTTCTAATGAAAAACGAACGATCAGGAAAAGTCCTTGTTGAAGTTTTCTTCCGCAAAAAATATAGATTTTTTACGAATATCTCAAGCTAATATGTCGATATGTGTTTGATTAATCTATGAAATTGTGCTATAATTGTTAGCTACTGTTTTCACATTTAAATGTTTTTTTTTATACTACATCGGTGTTATAGTATAATTAACATCTAAGAGATATTCAAGAAAGACTAAGATTGAAGAACGTTTTTATATTAAATTTGAATCCCAACATGAGTGTGCCCTTAAAAATGAAATGTTTAAAACATAAATTTTTCAGTAAACTGCTGAGTACCTTGTTTCGATACAATATAACAAAATAATTTTGAAATTTTGCCATGACTTAAATTATGGATCGTTTCCCTGGTAAAATCTCGCTATGCTAAGCTTGTTCAACATTGTTTTTACTCTTTCTCGTATTACATGGAATTCTGTTTGAGACTTATAAGGTGTGTTGCTTGTCTTCATTTTCGATTCTTTTCGATATTTGAAAGTTTTCATAATAAAGTTTTCATTTAAAGTTTTAAACAAATATAGTCAGCTTAGTGAAGTGGTAGAGAAAAGTTGTGAATTTCTGATAATCGCAGAATCATTTAAAAAGGAAAGGAGCTCAGCGAACTGTATATTTGAGTTCGATTTTTTTTTTCATTTTTTTTCTGTTTTTTGTAGAAAATCGTTTTAAAGGATTTCGAAAACTATTTTTCTTTTTCCCAGGCAGTAATTCATAACATGTACCAGAATATCTAAAACTCATTCGCATGTCTGTGCAATTTTTATGCAACATAAATTATTTTTTGTGTTCTCTCTGTGAATTTATATCCCATTTAAAGTAAGAACCACTCGCTGGTATACTTTGTACATGTACATCACATTGTACGCTCATTGTGTCCCTTTAAAAGTGTAGACAATTTTTTCCTCAAAAGTGTTCTTCTCGACCGTGTGCTGACAGCCAAATACTTAATTCTTTTCTTTCTTTCTCTTTCCTTAGCTTGCCATTGAAAAATAGGATTTTGGTTATAAAAAATTCAAAAAAAAAAAAAAAAAATAAAACGAGTTCAACACATAAACTTTAAAAAAAAAAAATAAAGAAAAGCAGAAGAAAAAAATTAGAAACAAAGAAAAAAGGTTAAGGTTAGGGTGTATTTTTTGAAAAGCCGGAGTAAGCAAAAGAAGTAAAAAAAAAAAAGTGTAAAATAAATGTTTTATGTGACTCAAGTATATAATTGCAATAAATGTCCAGACATTAGTTTTAAATGCGAAAAAATGAAGTAAAAAACGAGAAAAACGTAAAAAAAAACACATAAAAACTTGAAACAAATTATTTTGCTAGCAATTATGCAGATAAATAAATGGCAACAAAGAAATTTGAAAATATATTTGTGTTTATTCTCTCGAGTAAAACGCAATATGTTTGGGTTATAATTTTTGGGTTTTTCTCTTATTTATGGTATATGGTGGGAGTTAACGAAGGCTTAGCACGAGCTGGTGACTAATAAGTTTTGTTAAGTTTTTGTAAGAAATGAACGCACAAAAGCCTTAGGAAAAAAACCGATTTTTTGGTAGGAAATTTGAAAGGTTTTTGTGTCTTATTCTAAAAACAACTAATGCCGTATGACGTTAACATGCATGCTTAAAGCGTCCATAAAGTTCTTATTGACAAGTATATAATAATTATTAATGATAATTAATTTAAAAACGCTGGCCTTCACTTCTGCCTTTATTTGTGTTCAATTATATGAATAGAAAAAAATTCTGAAAAAGTATAAGAAAGAAAATACATATAAGAAGTTAATCGGTTGAGATGCTATTCCGACTTTCTGTCCATGTTAAACGACAAGTTCATGAAAAGAATCACCAGGGGAAAATATTTAAACTAAACACCAAGCCACACAGGTTTACTTCATTTGTGTTTTAGTGCAAGAAGTTCATACATAAACTGAAAAATAGCAAATTGAGTGTTTAAGTTATCGCCCGATTAGAATAAGAAGAAAAAATCTTGATTCGATTTTTAATAAACAGTAGCAACCAATCTTAATTCTCGATAAAGTTTTGGGCCACGGAAATCTAGCTACCGAATGGCAACCTTTTGATCAGCCGCGGTTTGAAAGGTGAACGGTATTCGAGAAGATTATAACTTCACTGTTACTGAACATAGATTAGGGCATATTGAATATACAACTGCTTTGAATAAAATCTTAAAAAAGGGAAATTATTATTAGTAACTCAGAAAAAAAAACTTCTTTTGATCTCATGCACACACACTTGTTATTCAACCTAAACCTACTTTTGAAACTCTAAAGTCATAAAAAGACTTTTAGAATAATAGAAAATTTGTCAATTTTAGCATATTTCGCTGAATCACATAAAAGGAAATATACCATCGACATCTGAAAATCTAAAAGGACTTCAAAAAAATATTGTAAATTTAGATATTCTTAGATCAATATATTGCCCAACGATAGCAATAACGTTTACACAAACATTTATAAAACCTTCAATAAGTACCTTGATCCACTCAAAATGTTGGATTATTTGCTGAACCAGATGTTTAACCAAATCTTACCTCATAGTTTTTTTACACTTATTTAAAATAGCTTTAGTTGTTCTTAACATAAGTTAAAAACATAAATAAAATACATTGCAAGTAAGTACTTAACTAATAGCTTGTAGCAAAATTAAGAAAAAAAAAATCTTTTTCTTTTTTAAGGCAAGTGTGTTTATGGTTAACCTATGGAAAGCCTGACAAGCTGATTATTCTACACAAAGAAACAAAAAACATTTAAATCAACATTTACTAGCAACTAGCAACACGTAGTAATAGTACCAGCGGTCGTAATAGAGTTATAAAAGTATATATGAAAAACATGTAAATTGCCTGCAAACGACAAGCCTCCGCACTAAAAGAAATAATCATAGCCGGCCCATAAAATTCTGAACATAACTATATATAACAAGCGCACATATAAAGTAAAAAGGAGGGCGTTCTTTTTGCGTTTTTCCAACCATATCAACATACCCACACAACTAACCAAACGTAGTATGTGTCAGCGCGAAGAAAAAAAACAAAAAAAAAACAAAAAACAAAAAGAAGAAGAAGAAAAATGCTAAAGGAAAGGAAAGAGAACTTCAAAAGATGTCACCAGACTTTTGCAAAAAAGTATTTTTCAATGAAATTTACTGTTAGCGTTTTGTTTGTCATAACAGATGAGCTGCTAAAAACACATACAAATAAAAATTATACTAAAGGCAAAAGTCATTTTTGAAATGACATTGTGATGACAGGACATTAAACTAAATGTTGCCGAAATCAAATGGGTGAGCGATAGAGCAACAAAATCAGTCAGCATGTGAACATCATACGTGTTTAGTGTTTGTTTGAGTTGAGTTGCTTCTAAAACGTTGGATGCTTGTGTTTTAATTCACAGCCAATGTTGTTATAATTTAGTTTCGTTTGTAGATGTGCTTTGCCCAGCAACCGCCCCATCATCTTGAAATAATGCTGACACTGCAGTTTCGTCATGTTTTTACCGCTTGTTGCTGGCAATAGGTTGGTTGGACTTGTGCTTACATTTTTGCTTTTTACTTTTTATTTTGTTTTACTGTTTTGAAATCAACTTCCGCCTACATTTCATATGAGATCTTTTTTTTATTTGTTTATTTGTTTGTTTTTCTTTGCTAACAAAAAAAAAAAAGAAAAAGAGGTTTCTTCTTGTCTTGAATATTTTCCTTAATTTCATGTCATGTTTTTGTAATTTGGTGCAGTAAATTCACGTTCCTCTCTCATTTAAAATCTCTACACTGCAAAGTACATTTTGTCCAGTAACTTGCAACGTACTCATCTCGGAATTATCTTTTGAGATGACTTAAGCTTCTTTGAGGCTACTATGAGACTTGAGTATACTTAGGTTGAATGTTTGAAACATTGTTATTGTAACTCTATGTACTTTTCCGAATCTGTTTACTTGTATCCACATTTACATTCGACGGAAATCCAAAATCTATTATAACGTAGGGATCCCAGTGTTAATAAACGAGTTTCCCTAACAGAATTTGACGTATCTGATATGTGGAAGAGTTTGTTACAAAAAATGAAACCCAAATCATGGACAGCTTATATGCTTAAAAAGGCATTGAACAATGCAGAGACAAGTGATGTATACGAGAAGTGCTTACAAATATATACATTGCGACGGACCGCTCTTAGCTTTGATTATTGCTAGAGAATGCTTTAATGGTTCGTTCATTTTTTAGAACTCAAGGCGAAGTCATCATATGTCAATGAATGCAAAAATTTTGGGCATTGTTCATTACTGAGTATATTTAAATAAGTTCGTAAGTTAGAATTCCAAACCTTTTCAGTAGTTTTAAAAAAAATTTACCATTAATGAGAATATTTAGCAGTTGAATAACTTGAAAATCTCCGAAAGAAAGAATGTGTTAAACAGTTGGATGGAAATTCAATTGCTTGGCTCCGGCAACTCGTTTACTCTATATTCTGTATTAAAAGAAATTTGGTGTAAAAAATGTGAACAGGAAAAAAAGAAAAAAAAAGATGAATTAACCCTAATAAAAGTAGTTCGCACTCGAAGTACGATATACAGTCAACTGATTATTTGAACATTAATCGAATTTAACAAATGTACCGTTTGAGAACAAAAAACGGACATATAATTGTCCTTAGATTATATTATATTGTATATACTAGACAATATACTTAATTTTCTTTTTCGGTAGATAAAAAATTAAGACTCAATGCCAAATGATCCTTTATTTCCTTTCCAAGCATACAAAATTACTAACTGATGCATAATTTAGCGATTTTTAATGCTGTAAGAAATTTTTAATGCACTCAAAAATTCTAGTTTTAGAAATATTTTATTCATTATGAAGAAAGTGTTATGAAAACTGGGGTAACAGGCCTTCATGCCTCTAGTTAATTAAAAATATTTTAAATATTCTTTGGGTTTCAAAAACGGGCACTTCCCACCCGTAATTATTTGGTTGTACTTTTTGTGGTGTAGACTTGTTATATTATTGTTGGATGACCAATCAAATTTCAAGCTTATAAATTTTCCAATAGGTTTTGCAAATCTTTTTCTATTTATTGCGATGAAAGTGGAACTAAGTGAGGCAAAGTATTTGAATTAATTCGTGTTTTACAGAAGAATAGAATTTTTTTTGAACAGAATTAACTAACAGAGTTTAGAACGTAGAGTTTCTGTATAGTCGATGTTAAGTGACTCCAGGAATATATTTTCTGTAATATAATGTTCTCTTCTTTTTTTTTGTTGAGAATTTCACCCGCCCACCTAATTATTTTAACGTTGACACTTGACACTTGTACTCCAAGCCAAATGAGCACAGCCAACAAGCATATGTACAGATCATATCTACTCTTACACATCATGCTGTAGTTGTTTTTACATCTTTACCGAAATAAACTATATATGTACTGTTTTTGTTGTCGTTACTATACAAGTGGGTGTGTTGTGTATTTCGACTATACTTTGTCATCGTTATATTCATCATTTAACTAACGTACTTTCACATAACAGCGTAAAGAGAAGAAACGCTTTAGATGAATTTCAAGAGTTATAACATTAAATTATATTTCTTCTTGCACGTTTCATCCCGCTTCTACTTTTCCACTTATTACGGCCTCTTATACATCATCGTTTTCTTTTACTGGGTAATTTACTCTTGATGAAGGTAATTTTTTAATACGACATTTATTTTGATTAGTCATTTATATAAACAGCCACCTTTTCTTTCCTTCACGGTTGGTCTCTTCGTTTTTGAAAAAGGCGCCATATAATTTGTTGGTTATCATATTATTGTACGGCATTCAGGGAGGAGTCACTAAAATTGATTAATTTAAATATTGATTAGTTTTGAATACAGCCAAACTCGAAGAGATCGAGCAAATTTAATGCAAACATTTACAAGTGCACTTAAGTCTTTAGAAAACGTTTATAAGCCTGTAAGACGATCTTAAACGTGTTTTCTTGAAAATTTAAAGCAAGCAAAGATCAAGTTATCTTTATTCAAAGTATTGAACAATGCAAGCAACATTTATCGAGCAACTTTTATATGGCAATACAATTCGAATTCAGTTGCTTTTTTTGTTCAATAGATCGTTGTGTTTAGGAAACCTGTGCGTCATCAATGGAAGCAAACGATAATCTGAAAAGCTGGCTACATACAATAGTAATTTCTTTTAAACTGTTTCTTTACATTCTATGTGGTATTATAATTGTTTCATTTTATTAAAACTATGTTTCGTTTTTGTATAAATCGGCGTTAAAAATTCCATTCCAGGACCATTTGAATTGGGGTGAGTGAATTAAAAATACGGAGCCTTGTATTCATAATTTAGTTTGTAGAATTTTGTCGGTGCTATACTTGATGTTTGGTGCTTTATTGTTACGGAAAAAGGTTTTGCTTTTTCCAATACGACCGATTCTTCTTGATTCTATTACTCAACAATTTCAATAACTCTCAAAGCTGGGCAAAAAGCGTCTGTTAACCCTACGTCCTTTTTAATAGTTTAGAAAGGTTATATAATGTTCCCTAGTCATTTCCGTCGATATTTTTGTTGCCGCCCACTTTGTTGAATTTTCAACAGAAAAATTCAATTCTTCTTGCTTCTCTAGAGATTCTGATCTATAATGACGAGTCCATATTTCATTCAAAGTAATATTGTATGGGCTTTAAAAATCTCTTATTTGCTTATTTAAATAGTCATAGGAATGAGTTTTTTTTTTCGAGTGTAAGCGAACGCAGCAGACATTTTGCATAAACTGATATTTGCGGTCACAGCTTACTTATAGGCTATCAATCTTTTGTTCGTCCAGTGTTATACCATGGATTTTCTCTAAATATTTCTGTTGTTGTAATCTCATCTGGATGACCTAGAAGGTTTTAATCTCTGTTGCCTACACATACGTATTTAAATTCAAGTATTCAGTATTTAATCATTTCATATGTCGAAGAAAATTTCACATAATGTTTGGCTTTTTCGTGATGCCTTTCCTTTAAACAGAAGTAACGCTTAATTACAAAACCTCACATTTATATTTTTCTATAATGAACCGATATTTTCTATGGCATTTACATCGCAAAAACATACTATTACAGTTTATTGATATATGGACGCTCGTCTAAAGATTAATTCTATAATCAGAGAATTTATATCTTGTCGTAAATACAATAAAAATTAAAATTTCGCGGCAAAAGTCTTTTTGTTAAGAAATTCTCTTCTTTTTTTTTAAGTTTTAGACGTAAATAGTACTTGTAAGGTGATTAGTTGATGTAAAATATTTTGTTGATCCATCTTTTTTGATTTTTTTTTCAATACTTATAATTTGAACAACATCTTCAGATTTTTGCGTGTTTTTTACGCTCATATCAATTCGAAAATTCGCTCAAAAAAAAACTCACAACATACCTTGAAGTTTAGTTTCTACACTATTTCAATTGGAAATGGAATAAAACAACCAGTCTAGATACTTGGCAAACAATCAACTTTCTTTTAATTCCTTTTTGTTCTAAAATTCTAATTATATATTCTTGCTCTCTTAATACTCAACTATCTTATATACTTTTAGAATAGAAACTTCTTATATTAATAATATTGTTATATATAAACAATATAAAATAATTTTTTTTCCTTTTTTTTGCTTAATATCGTATAAGAAAATGTACTTATATTAGGGTCATAAAAGTAGGAAACTTTTATGCTGTTATAACAACTTTCAACAAACATAATTTATCAACGATATGAGAAAGAAAATTTCCGACACTTAAATATTAGATTATACTTATGATGTACACTGAAATAAAACAATTTACATGTAATTGGGCACTTGAGAAAAGAATAAAAAATATCATGATTTTTTAATACAAACTTTTTTTTTCACGGCAAGAAAACAAATTTTCAATCTTAAATCTTAAATGATAAGTTAAAAAGTATTTTTACTAGAATATTAGGACATTCATCAAGAACGCACAGCTGTTGATGGGTCAGCGGAAGTATTGTATGCGTTAATTCATATATAACAGATCAACCTGTAAAGTTATGTACACTTCATCGGAAAAGCTTACATTGTTTCGTAGAGTGCTCGTAACGCTAACTCCAAATGTGGAAAAGTTATAATTTAAGGAAGTAAGGCCACATGTTAGGCAAACAAGTCAGGATCAATTTCTTCACTTCACATACATTTAAATGATAACCAGTTGCGGTTTCAGTATCAGAAAGATATTTATATGCTTTCAATCACTTCCAAAACAAGCGAAATATTTTAACTTACTTATGGCTTATGAAAAATATTGAAGTAAAACTTTTTAACTTTAAAGCGTCAGTGTAAAAAAATACTTTGTAATTTAAGCTGATAAGTATCGATTTATTCATTTATCTCTGGTGTTTTATTCTTCTAACGTCTTTTAACAAAATTAAATGAACGACTACTCTAAAGCCATGTAATTTTTTTTTAAATTTTATGCCCTACAACGAAGAGATTATCATTTGCTTGCAACACTTAGAGACGTGTGCTTCGGAAATCATATATACATATACAACAAACTCTTGTGCGTCATTTGTGTTTTAGAAGCTCTCAGGTAAAATAGTGAATCGTAAACTGAAGCTCATTCTTTCAGCTTAGGAGTAGGAATCTCTTTTAAGGATCAGTGAGTGTAAAAACTGGGAAAAATTAGAAACAAATAAATTTTAGAATATTGTGTTATAACAAATTGGGTGCATATATTAGGTGTCGAGATAAAGTTTAACTAAATGATTTATTGGTTTCATTTTAAATTTGTGCAGAAAAGAAATTTTCTACGACCCACAATTAAAAGTATGATTATTTCGATATACATCGTTAAGACGGAGAGTATTTAAGATTCGTTGTCTTGCTTCTGATTTTGTCTGAAATTTAAATAATGAAGATAACAGAAAGTAAGGAGGAGCATACATTGTGCTATATATCCTTGCGACTACTATAAGTAGCAAAGTGCTATTAGAAAACCTTTTAGCGCAAAGCTATAGGTTAATAAAGGATTTCCAGTTCAATTCGTTCATTTGTGTGTTTTTCGTCTGCAACCAAATGTACGACAGTCCTTTTTACAGTTTAGCTGCAAATGAGTTTAAATTTTACGGTTCACTCACAAGATAAAAATATTGAATAAATAATATTATTCTTCTTCTTATTTTTTTTTTAATTTCATAAATATGCTTTAAAATTTTGCTTCAAAAAATTTCCACACAATATGCTTCACACGAGAAAATTTACGAATATTTAATTTTAAATTTTCTTTTCTTAGATTTTCTGCAATTGTTTTGAAAGTTTTTCAACGAATAACGACGACTGTCAATGAAAAAAGAAAAAAGCAGAAAGTATAAAAGGGTGGAAAAATAATGCCATGAGAGTACTTGGAAATTGTTTTATTTGTTTAAGTCGCATTTTCATCGCAATCGTACCAACAACACTGTATCCTTGAATCTTATGAAAGGAAAAAACAAATAAACCGTCATCCACTTAGAGCGAATGTACACATATATGCACGGTCATTTTAAAACACATGTGTATGCGTTCACATATACCACATATAGCAGTCGTTCGAATCTTTTGCAAATATTTATTGATTGTCCCACACAGTAAAAGCATCTGACAAAAAAGCACAATTTCCAGGCTTAACGACAACAACGATAACAGGCCTGAATACAATGGCTAGAGAAGATTTGCTCATCAACAAATAGCAGAAGCACAGCATAGCATGCATACGGGATGAAGTGCAAAATGTAAGAAAGAAAGAAAGAAAAAGAAAACAAAAAAAAAAAAACAAAAAAGAAGCACAAACGTATACAAACATTCGTAAAGACTAAAATAGATAAATTGCCTTGATTGACCATAAACCACCTGTTTCAGGGGCATACAAGCATGAGTATAGCAACCTCAATGTTGAGATAAAAGAAGTGAAAGACTAAGAAAAAAAATGCGACTAATCTCTTCACAGTATGTGGGTCCCTTTACAATCTTCATGTTTAATACGCAATCACAGGAGCATACAAAGAAGAAAAACTCTTAAATATTTTGCCTTCTGTGAGGTTAGAAATTGTAGGTATAGGCCAATTTCCGTTTGTGCTGTTGAACACAAAATGTTAAGCAAATATTGAAAATTTTACAATTCCACAATGATGAACTAGTTATCTCCACAAATATGTACATAACTGAACACATACGCATTCATGCTAATCTTCGCACAAAAAAGAAAAAAAAACATTTAGGTTAAGTAATAGGAATGCGGCAAATTTAAAATGATTTCATTCAATCGAAGAAGTTTTCGTTGGTTTTGAATTTAAAATTTATATTAAGAAAGTTATGTTTATTTAATTTTTAATAATAAATCTTGTTCTATAAAGCCAATAAATCTACAAAATGTTATTTATTTTAATTTCGCTTATAAAAAGCTATTCAATATAATAGGTCTCCGTTATGTTTGCTAGAAATTATGGTAATTTAATATTTAAAAAGCTTTAAACATCAATTGCATATAAATTATATCCGAAAAAGGGAGAATAAAATTTCTAGTTTTTTTTTTGTCCTCTTACAGATATAAAGAAATTTATTTCTTCTCTCTCCATCAACCTTATACCTACAGTTGTTCTCAGCGAAATTATCTTTTGTGACAGCTGGATCAATTGAAAACTCTATCAAAATTTAATGACTTTTTTTTTAGTTGCGTTAATAAAAACAAATTTACAGCACCTGACTGATCCTTACATTAAGAGATTAATTCGGTTTTCGTTATAATAAAGCATTAAACAAATAACGTGTAAATAAATCAACATAACGATTACGTAAGAATAAGGGAGAGAAGCACTTGGTTTATCCTGAATCTTTTCATGTCTGTAACCACCATTTACCGGTCCTTTATGTGTATTAATATAAAAAAATTTTTAAATCTACATTTATTTTGTTACAAATATTGCGTATCCGTTACTGACATATAATCTCCTTTTATTAATAAGTCGATGAGGACAGAAGCTTTAGATAGTTTTCATAAACACATAAGTCAATATATATATATATCATGGTGTGTTATCGTTTGCAAGTTATATATATAAATGTGTTCGCAAGAATGTTAGTCGTCGGATTACGATCGTTTTTTATTTGTTTTGTGGCCGGCGTTAAAGAACGTATATAATAAGTTTCACTACTCTACGACCATACATAAATCCTAGCAGCAGACGATTGTTGAGGGAATGAATGAGCGAAGCTAAGTAGTGTTGCTTCGTTATTCCTCTCTAATCAAATTTGTGTATACACTTTTTATAGGTTATCTGATACGTTAAGAATGACCAACCTACCGCCAAACATACGGTTAAATTGAATTATCTTCATAAAAACGACAAGCTTCGAATATGCAGAAGACAGTTTTTCATTGAAATTTGTGACTTTAAATTAATAGGATATAGATAGGTGTAGTTTTCATATGTAAATATAAAACAGTGTTTTCAAAAGATGTATTGAAAATAAAAAATCGTTAAAGAATATTAAAGCACTCTTATAGCCCTAAGAAAAAATATATTATAATGAAACAATTAAGAAAATTAAATTCGGCTGCGCCTAATATTTTATACCCATCACCGTTATCCTAAAAAAGAGGGAAAACTAAATATTAATCTACGGGCGTCGCAGATTTTTCTCATTTTTATGGAATATTCTGGAACACAGCTAAGGGATACCGTGCAGAAGAAACGTGGCCTGTGATCGATTTGGCTCATTTTCAATAGCAACGTATGTAAAAGAAATTTCAATGTTTCTGCCAAATTTGGAGCCGATATCTTCATTTTTGCGGCTAGAAGATTTCAGAACGGGCTGACCGACAGCCGGACATGCTTATATCGCTTCCAAATTTGATGCTATACTTTGCGGTGTCTCCGAAGTTTCCTTTTGATATTTACAAACCAAATGAAAAAATGAAACACCCTTCACCTTCTGGTCGTTTTTTCTCACTACTCACGGACTACACAATAAAACTTTCTACAGCATTCTATGAAAATAGAAAAATCTGCCACGCCCATCTATAGAAATTGTCAAGAAAACGCCTACTTTTAAATATACCTTTAAACATACCTTCTTCCGATTATTTCCGATTATTGCAAACGGAAAATGTAGAATAACTATTTTTTTTTGGTATGATATATGGTTAAACAATAAAAGTTAGCTTATTATTGGCAAAATTATGTACGCGCAGTGAGTTGTGTTAAGTAAAACAATAACTTGCCTTGCGCCATTGTTGTAATAATGAATATACTCGTTGAATAGTCTTAAAGTTGGCGTCATCACCCTAAACTTCGTGAATTGAATAGAAGAGACGAAGGGTAAATCATTAAAACATTTCTTTAGATATAATATTTAAGAAATCTTTTTATGGTATTTTTTATGAGAAATTTAAATTCCTCTTTTTATCATATAGAAGCCACTTTTACTGATTTTTTAGAAAAAGGAATTACTTATATTTACTGAGCTGATTTCACAAATAGTTCAGTGGAAGTTTCTCTACTTCACATTTTTATGATACTTTTTTAATAGTAAGTAAAAGTGAATATGATATACGAGCTGATATTATTTTCTTTAAATTATTATTTTGCTTAGGAAAAATAATAAGGTGCACAGTCTTAAATCGAAATGTGTTTAAATATTTACAAATAGATTGGAAACTACCACGCCTACCCAATATTGTTTTTCGATCTATTTTTGAAGACAAAGGTGATGGGCATAAAAGATTCGGCGCAAACGAATATAATTTTTTTTTTTTTTTTGTAGAAGCCCAGAAGAAATTAGTTAAACTCAGGAAAAACGAACGATAATAAAATCAAAGCTGGATTAAACATAGTTAAGGAAAGGCAATATTTGGAAGAACATTGTTTACGAATTGTATACAGCAATGTTTGCATTCGTGCATTCCGTGCTAAATTTGTACTCTTGTTTATTTAAGTTTCTTCATTTAAATTGAATTTGTTACTTTTTTGCTGTTAGAGTCATTAAGTGGATTTTTATATACAAAAATTGCAAAAACTACTATAATATTTAAGAAAACTTAAACTAATTTACTGTCGATTGAATATTTAATAAGAAATTTTTAAAAAAATTTTTTGATTTTCTTGCGTTTTTCCTTTTCTTTTTTTTCTGATTAAATCCAAGTACGATTTTGGTTAAACTTTAACTTTAATTTAGGTAAAGTAAATATTTTTTCTCTTTTTTTTTAATTTGTGTTTATATAATTACTTGCACACACACACAAATTCTATATTAAAACAAATTGAATTTAACTTTTTCTTTTTCTATAGATGTTTATCTTAATAATGAATTTTAATTTCTTTTCTTTCATAAATTCTACTCAATTTCCTCTTGTTTGATAGCCTGCCATAAAAAATGTTGAAATATTCATTTGATTTCAGTAAATTTACGAGATAGTATATAATATTACATACCAGAAGGTATATATACACGTATTTGTACATGATTGAATATGTTCGTATGTATATATCTGAGATGCTTAACTAGCGCACTCTTATAAAACTTTATAGTAATTATATACACTTTTACAAGGGCTTTAATGATTGATTTGTAGAGAAACAACTATAAATTTGCTATAAAAACTGCGAGAAGATGCAAAGTAAATAATAATAATAATAACGAAAATAAAGGAAATACACAACATTTGTGTTACTTAAACAGTTATAAAACTTTTAATTACCTTCTTGAGGGCAATGACTTTTTATAATCATCATTTGCTTTTTCAAATATTTGCAATTAATTAAATTTTATTTTTTATGCAGTGATTTCTAAGAATATAGACAAACAGATGGAATACATTTTGTTTTTATTTTTTTCTTTCTTTTGTAAGAACTTGAATATTCAAATGATTTTTGCTATAAGTATCAGAGAATATACTGGAATTTGAATTAGTTATAAAGTGACTTGTAAATCATTACAATGGGTAGATTCAAAGAGCCCTGGATATTAGTATTTGTTACTACCTGCTTGTCCTTAAGTCTGGCTGACGAGTTACTTGCTAAAAGGGCTCCTTCTAACGAAAATGGTAGAATTTCCTAATTCCTTAATAATTCTTATTTTTAAATTAATTTTTTTTTTCGATATTTTAGCCTTTCAAAAATTTTTTAACAGCAGATTTGAATGGTTACCTTGGGTGAATTCTGGAAAACCTGAAAATGTACAACCTACAACTTACACGTATCCTGTTTTGCCAAATAACCAGTATCCTTACCTCCAACCTTATAATCAATATGCCTACAATAACTTCGGAATATTACCTCAAGACTCGTCTCCTCGTCCTACGTTATATAGTTCTGGTATGAATGTTCTACCAATTTTTGTGGTTTTTGGACCTAGGCAAGAAATACCAAACATAAACCCAGCTTTGAGTTTAGTTGGCGGCTTTTTACCTAACTTAAATCCCTTAAGTTTTATTCAAGGAGGTTTGCCTTACCAACAGTTTAATACGGGTCAATTGGGTGTTGTTGGTCAGCCTGCTAGTTCAACTCAAATAGCGTCTCAACCAGCAGATATAGTGCACACAGCACTTCCCTCCCACTTCAACTCAAATGCTAGTTCTCTTCAAAAAGGAGAAGATCGGGAACAAAATAGGACTGAACTTGAAGCATCCACACAAATTCCTACTAAAATCAATGAGGATATTGAAGCTGCTTCATATGAACATGATAAAATTCCTTTTAATTATTTCTATCCTTTCCTTGAGAACACTGCGAATCAAAGGAATCCTATTCAGAGAAAGTTAAACGATCGTATGGGTTTGTTGTATTTGAGAGACTTACGAGAAGGAAGAAAAATTTCAAGCGTCCCCATAAGAGATGACAGACGCAAAAATACATAGACGAAAAAGTAGAGAGTTGGGATGATAGGAAAACGGAATGTGGGTTCGGATGAAAGATGTGCAGACTGAAAAATATGTTTAGCTAGATAGAAAAGAAAAGGGGGAAAAGCAAAATCAGACGGATGAGCTTAGAGACTGAAGAAAAGATGGTCAGAATTGGACCTAAAATCATCAAGAATATTTTTCATGGCTTCTTAGGAGTGTGCTTCCTTATATTAAATACGGAACGGTGAATTTAGTATTTTTCTCTACTTAGGGATTGAACTAGGAAATGTAGTTTAATAAAGAAACTTTCAATTTGAAAATTTGCTTAAAACTTCTGACTCTCTTTCCCTTTATTAAAAGAATTTCAAGGAAAGAATTGCTTCATATTGTTAAATTACATTAAAACATATTAGAAGATATACTCAAAATATTGCTGCTATTTTGGATAATTATGAAAACTAATCATTAGTTTCATTCTGGTTGCAATTATGTTAAAAATTGTGTGTAAGGATTTCCGTCCATTTGAAATACATTTTCCTTACGGGCGTTTACCTATAATAGAACTTATGTATAGATTTCTTAATATAGTAAATATTTCGAATGAAAGCGTTATATATGAAATTTAATTTTATAATAATTAATTAAATTTATAATTGCGATAATTATTGAGGATATGTGGAAGATGTTTGGAGCTCACATTTACTTAAAATTAATGTACTTATTACTCCGAATGTCGTGACTCAGGCAAACGTCCTGTAGAAAAAGTTTAGAACTTATAAATAACTGTTTTGCCATTATTAAGTTTTTTCTACGAAACTTTCCACAAAAACTCCAGACATAATAAATTTTATTTTTCCTAATAAAAATCAAAAAAAAACAACATTCTTATATAAATATGTCTAACATTATAAACCACCTTTAGACAGATAAATGTCTACGTATGTTTGCATGTTTAAATATAAAGGAACAGCTTAAGAAAATATGCAAGAAACATTTACAGTTTTTCCAAACTAAAATAACATGTTTTGCTGCATTCATAGACTTAACAGTATCGTTGTCAGCCGCAGCATCTCAGAACATTAGCTTGTACTTTTGCCAAGCTGTGAACGCAAATATATTATTAAGCAACTGCATAGGGCAACAAATATAACTGCATATAAAGAGAAAGAAAAACCAAATGTAACAAATTTCAAGTCTGACTATAACCGACGTCTTTTAGGCATATAGGGGGAAAGATGGAGAATAGGTATTGGCAGACGTTGAATCATCCTGCTTTTTTTAAATTATACTATAACCAATAATAAGGCTTCAATACGATGTCATGTGATAGTAAATAATTAGTTTTCTTTTCATGTGTGTCTATCGAAGTGGCGTTCTTTTGTTCTATTTCGTAACTAAGTCATATTTATTAAAAGTCTCATAAATTTTGACCCTTTAAATAGGCATCAAAAAGAGATTAATTTATCGATATCGTTGATGATTATGATCATAAAATTTCTTTTATAAGGTCTAATCCGATAAGCTTGTTAGAGTATAGTGAGTTATAATAAAATAATAATTTATATAGAAATCTCTGTTAGTTGGGTTTTGTAATAATCTTAGAACTAATTATACGAACTGACACTACCCTTGGAGTCTGCTGTACGAAGTATCCTTGTTTAGACTTATTGCATATTTTTTGTATATGCTTATCTGCTAAATACGCAGTAGAAAGCTAATAGTTACATAGCATGTTACTGCTTTCTTTTTTTTGGAATGTAATAACTTTACACTTTCCGAATAACCAGTTCTTCAAAATTAACAATTGGTGGGCGTCAAAAGGTTCGGTTTGAGCCGAACTAATTATAATATTTTATATATTTTTCTTTATAAACGCTATAAGCTCTAGTCCTACATTTGAGAAAATAAAATGTATAAATGTGTAGCAGGTGTAGCTTCATACATATCTAAAGAGAAAATTTTAAAGTTCTTATAAAAAAAAGAAGAAAAACGCAACATAGAAAACAATTCAAGATAAAATCATTATTTAAAGAATACATATACACACACACAAAGTCCAAAAATATGACTTATGCAATAGACATCTTAAAATCGATTTAATAAGGTGAATCAATTCTGCATCTCACTACTTTCTCAAAGCCGCAGATTTAAAAAATTTAACCTTTACACTCTATTTGGAATGAAGGTATATTAAGTTTGCGCTGATGTAAGCAGCATGCAGAGCAACCTGATATGTATACAATTTTTGCTATAAATATATGTATCCATTCGCATTTACTCGATTTGATTCAATTTGTGACAGTTTGATGAAATTTCGTGCATTGATTAGTTTTGGTTCAGAAATGAACGTTATCGACAATGGATTTGTAAGGTACATCTTTGCGAATTTTAATACTTTTGTACGAAAATAAATGAAAAATGGCAACTAAGTAATTGCCGATTTCATCAATAAAATAAAAGGTTTTTTTTTACTTGGAATCAAGTTTAATCTATAATGTATTCATCCTCATTAAGTTTAACTGGTCGACCTGAACGTTGGTCATCTTTAAGAGAAAAATCTCCAGAACGAAATTTTCAAACCAATTTCGGGATTGCCTTTCTTTAAGGGCTTCATCACCATATACATCACGTAACGTTTTGGCGGCTTGCATTGCGTTCTTCCCTTTACGAAAATAATAAAGCCAAATATGGCGGATATGTTCGCGTTTACACTCCATATTAATGTTGAAGTAAAAAAAAACTTTTAGAAAATATCTACGCAATGAACTTGAAAAGCTGGGTAAGGATGACAGCTGACATATATAAGAAGAAGAAGATCATAACATTTGCGGGTATCATAAAAATGGGAGTGAGAGACATCTATAAATGATATCGGCAATTACTTACTTGCCAACCCATTATTTTAGCGTATTAAATGAATATGGAAAATTTATAATTTAAATAAGGTGGAATCATTTTTGGACCTCCTGCTATAAAAGCCTTCTTACAAAATATAAATCTTCACATAGCAACAGTGGCTAACATTTATTGTTTTATAATAAAAATTGATGAAAAAAGTCGTGGCTTGGCATATAGATTTACTCTCTCTCTCGATCTCTCTCTCTGTCACCTTCTCAAGCTCCCTCCTCCTCTCTCACTCCCTCTGTCTCCCCTCTCTCTCCCCCCTCTCTCTCTCGTTCCTTAGTTTAAAGTAGCTCAAAATGTCTTAGAGAACTGAAATGCTAAGGAATGTAAAATTGGAAGCAATCACTTTCTATAATTATAATATAATATATAAAATTTCCTTCTACCTATCTATTTAGTTAAAGTACCACAATACGCAGCAATATTTTCTATTTTCATATTGTTATTTAATTTGTTTTTTTTTATACCTAAAGTTTAATGTTTTCCTTGGACGCCATTTTGATAAGTATAAATTTCAACACTTCATTTTTAACAACTTTGAAGTGCAGACGTAGTAAACTTATTATGTGAAAATGTTCCATTAATCAAATGACTTTATTTAAAAAAAAATTTTTATTAAAATCATTCAGCAATTACCATTAAATTTTGTTATCAGTGAAAGAGTTCAAAAAAATGCTCTTAGCAAATGAGAAGACTATAACACTCTTGTCGACTAAAATCATTGTTGTTCTTCTGGAAAGTTTCTAAAGCAATCCATCAAACTCTACACGGTTTAAGTATTTGAAACTAATACTACAACAAAATTGCTGGTAATATATAAAGATTTGCATTTGCATTCATTTGAAACACAGTTAAGTCACAAGATCATTTAAAACATTTTATCTATGCTCTTTAAAAAATTATAAAAGGTGGGATTTTTTCATTTATTTACTTTTTCATTTTCTTTCTGTAATTCTCCCTTAAAGTATTATTCATTAATCTGTGCTATTTGTTATATATATATATTTGAAAATTCAATTCAAATGCAAACTTTTTGGATAACATTATCTACTAGAGAATGTTTTTTGTTTAATTTTTAAAGTTTTCTTTCTTTGATTCTTCAAAGCTACACATGAAACTTCTTATTAGCGTGCAAAATTCAAAAGAGAACTTTTGCTCTATCTTTATTTGGGTCTCTTCTTACGTAATCTATCTTATATCCTTTTCCTCTTCAGTGCTTTCTGTACCGTCAGTATCTAAGTAACATTAAATTTCGCCTTGTTATATCCATCACCGATGTATTGGGGATATATTCTTTTTGTCGTAACGTTTGCAATACTCACAAGGAGGCTTGAGAAAAGCTATGATGCGTGCACATTTATGTACCCTATAAAGTATATATTAATCAGAGTCAAATTCTGAATAGATCCAGCCTTTTCTGTCCATCTGCGTTTCAATCTGTCAATGTAAATATGTGTAGAAAGATTGGAAGTCTTTGCATTGCAATGGAGAAATGAACTCAAAGGAGGCGCCCATAATAAGATTATATTTGAAGGAATTTTATATATTTAATATTTTCTATTTATTACTTATAAGAAAAACAATATAGAATGTTGCGATTATTTTGGACAATCCATACAAAAAGTATTGATATGATAAAATACATGAATATTGGAGGGTATACGAGATTCGGCCTTAAACGAATATAACTTTCTGACTAGCTTTCTATTTATTTTGTTTCTTCCTTTGTTGTTCTTGCACATCTTTTATATAAAATTGCTGGCAACCAACAGTAGCTGATAGTAGCTTCTGTCCTCTAATTGTTTGTTAGTGTACGTATGCCTTACGAGAGGCACCTAAGCCTCCGAAGTTGTAAAAGTATGTAAAGGTATATTTAGCTTTTTTTTTCGTTTTCGCTTCTATTCTTCTTTTTGTGTTCTCTCTTGAAAGCAGGAAGTTTGAAATTTGACATGTTTCTCTGTTGGACATTGAAAATATGTGCATAGCTTAGTTACTTCAGGTGTTTCTTATGTATATCTATATGTATGTATGTATGCTTAAATGTGCGGAAAAGTACAAAAGACACATTTTTAGGTTAGGTTACGATATACGTAAATATTCGTTTTTGCTACATTTTCTTTTTTTTTTTTTATAATAGTTTTTGTTCCTGCCAGCCTTTCTTGATGTTTTGAGTCGAATTTAAGGCAAGATTTGCAAATTGATGGATTGCTAGTCTTTCATTTCAGGTGAATAAAATAACGAGAAGAAAACAAGAACAGCCAAACAACAAAGACAGATGATGGCATAGATGGTTGTTTTACTCAACTTTTCTTTGTTGCTGTTGTCGTTGTTGCTACTTTATCTGCCTGTACGTATACTATACGCTCTTCTCTTACTAAGAAGATATAATACATAAGCACGGATCTAAATGTACGTTGGCATGTACCAGCAACAATGGTAGATTCTAGATAATATACAACCACAATAATTCAATTTTAAGATTATAAAGTAAAAAAAAAAAGACATTTTATTTAAGTTCCCAATAAAAAGATATTCACACCTATCATTGTAAGATAATGAAAATCATTAAGAACTGTCCAATTAAAACGACATGCGAAAACACGTTCCCTTAACGAAATTTATGTTTAATCGCATCAACAGAAAGGATTCAATGTGAGTCGATGTGAAGTTGTCTACCAATATTGCAGATACAGCAGCATGTGGACTAATGCATACAAAAAAACAAGTAAGAATGTCTAGAATGTATATATAGATTAATTTGGAACATTCTGTCTTGTTTACCTTATGAATAAGGGTAGCTGACTTCTTTCAGTTTTGAACATGAATAATAGGGTCCGTCATAAAATAAATTTAGAAAATTATATCCTTATGAGCATAACTAAATCAATCTCTTTTAATGTTTTTGCGAAATGCAAAGTTAATATTTTATTTTTTGCGACCAGGAGACTATCGTCATAGCATTTGATGGTGACCAAAAATGTTTATAGAGTCTCTGAAGCTTTCTTTTAAGCGTTATAAACATTGTGATGAAGTGAGTGTGCCTCCATCCTTTGATGATAGGTATAAAAGCAAATAGTGGAGTAACCTTAAAGCTAATTTTTATTATTATTTGATTTTCTAATTCTTTATCAACTGTTGCGTTTGCTTGAAGGGATTAGAAGCGCTCATTGCAGGCCTTATATTATTTAAGTACATACATATTGTCGTTATTTGAGGAATCGGTGTAGTGACCTGAAAGAGATCCCTCTTGCCCCTAATCTTCCACTTTTAGGATTTTTATGAATCCCTCCGGCGTCTTTGGTTCGGAGGACCATATTGTGTTTGACGTTACGAAAATGTGGTGTCTGCTCCTGCAGATGGTCTGGCATTCGCGCAGGAATTGATAGGACGTTTCCGACGCCCCTGCTCAAAATTTGCAAAAGTCGGTATCAGAGATACATACATTCTTCAGGTGGTACCTGAGTTATGACCCATGTAAAAGTTTGCGACCAGTCGTAGGTCTTCTTGGTAGTTTCAGTGGCTTGTGTGCTGTGTCAGGAAATTTTATAAACGTTTTTGCTTGACGTTCTCTTGAGCTACGCTTTCAATGGCCTGCTGATTTTTTTTGTGCCCATTGGTGATTCCTTGGTGCGCCACAGAAAGTTTTCGGAGCTGCCACGGTGGCTAAACAGACATATCAGATGCACTTTATTGTGCCTTCCGAATTCATGCAGAGTTTGAAGGCACTTCAACAAAAACTTAAGCGTTATTGCATTCCGTTTGCGGGTGTAGAATACACCTTGACTGATGGAGCTCACTTGCAAATGAGCTCATCTTTGCATTACTTTCTTAAGCGTTCAGAGGTTATGTAGACTTTTGCTTATAATATGGGGGGATGCACCTCATTGGTATGGTTTTTTGAAATCTCGGGCGGCACAAGCCAACCCCGGTTTCGCCATTTTACAATTTTGAACCGTCAGATTAGCGTACATATATATAAATACATTCTCCTCATTTTTATGTATTCATATCTTAGTTAGTTAGTTATTCATATCTTAAATTCACGGGATTTATATTATAGAGTCTTTCAAAATTATAAAAATTAGACGTTCTTGCTTCCATTTCTTATAGTATTGATCTTAATCATAGTATTTTATCGCTAATAAATTTTGCAAAATGAAATTTTTCATGTAGATTTGTATTTCTAATACTTCACTCATTAAGTATATAAGCAGAAATAAAGCAGATATTTTTCTTTTGTGCTACATAAATGACTTGTAAGAGTTTTAGAACTGACCGCCAGAATCATTTTCTTTTATTTTATAAAATTTTCTTTATACAGATATAGCTCTTGTGAAGATGGAATAAAATTGAAACATTCTTTCTTCTCTTGACGTCAATCATTTTAAATTGACGGAACAAAGTTCTTACAAAAGCAAATTCAAAATTTATAGTCGGGTAAGGCGACCGTTAAGTACCCTTTTGTTAATACACTTCTTGCTTTATTTTCACCATAAGATATCAAAAATTAGGCTTTTCTTGCGAATAAAGACTCAACTTTTATGAGAATCCTTACAAGACAATGGTCCAAAGAAGAGGACAAACTGGCCAAATTTATTTGCAAATAACTAAATTGACTCATAGAATAGTAATAAGTTTTCTTGCCATATAACGTCTTAATACTTTTTAAGATGTTTTAGATTGAAAAGCGTTAAAAAAGTGATCTCATCATATGAAAATTTATCATGTTATATAATAAATACATCGAAATATTATTTCTTGACAAATAAAAGACATAGAAAACTTTTTTCATGTAATGATTTTTCCAACGTATAGAGTTGTATGTGAAATGAAATTGAAATTATGGACTGCACTCAGAAAATAATTCTGAATCAATTGGTATCTGAAGTCTTTCTTGCTGTTGCATACAGGCGCGTAAATATAACATAATGTTACAGCAGCAGTAGTAAAAGTAGAGTAAAAAAGCCTTATAAAGAAATCCTTTTTAAAAAAAACAAAATCAAAAAGTAAATCGATAATGTCGATATAATAAATTTCTGTGATCGATGACCAAAATCCGAAGCTTTTTGATACCAGTATTTGCAATACTTAGTTAGTCTTTCACATTTGTTTTGAAGTTGAATTATTTTCACTTTTTCATGTCTTCTTAAATAGAAGCTGTTGAGTACAAAATTTGTGACATTTTTTGGTGACAATTTAAAAATCGAATCAAAAACTATTTGTAATTAGGGGCCTGAGTCGAAAAAAAATACAGTAAGTCTCTCTACATAAGTTGGACGATATTCACGGCCCACTTAGTCGTGAACATATACCTAGGCAATGGTCCTATGTTCACACTCGCACCTAATTATAAGAAACAGAAGAATTAAATTAACGATAATCAGTTAACATTGTGTGAAGAAAAAACGACCCAAATAAACAAAGAAACGAGGAAGACTTCCTAAACAAAACAATTCCCAAATTCTTGTAAACTGAATTGTAATTCCTAAAGCCTGTAAAAGAAGAGGTGAAATTATTAAATCTATATTCAAGCGCGATAACAATAAAATATTTGAAGTGCAGTCTTTTAGAAAATCCAACTTCACTAGATTCTTATAAACTTCTTTTAGATTCAAAATTTTCAATGGGCCGATATATTGTAAACCTTTCAAATACTTTATATAAAATTCTTCAAATAAAATGTATTTTTAATAATATAGTAAAACATGTGAAAAAAGTGGGAAAAAAGAATTGAAATAACTTAGCGTTTGCATAAATTCAAATATGTTAACTAAAATAAAATTTATAAATTTTTTCACTCAAAAAGCAAAAAAAAGGAAACGAAATTCTAGTTATGCTGGGTACATAAAAATTTACAAAAATTCAAATCCTTATATAAAACAGAAAACAAAACATTATTTTCGGTTTAAGGCGAATTTTGTAGCCTTCATGCCTTCTATTGGATTTTTCTGAAAAAAAACATGCTTTTTCAAACTTAGGAAAGAAAAACTTGCAATGAACTTTTCGATATATTTGTGAAAGATTAAATAAAGCTAAAAAAATAATGCTAAATCGTAAATAATTAGGATTGATCGTTTTTTATTGATTGCTTCATATGACAACATATGTAGGAAATGGGAGGTTTCCTATCTATTGGCGTATCCAAGCTGTTTAATTTGAAAGTGTATAGGAAAATTAATACTATATCTCGAGATCTTTAAATAAAATATAATAATAATTAATACACGATAGAATCATCGATAAGCGATCTCGTACCTATATAGTACTATCGAGTCTTATTTCTGAAACAACAAACTTAACATGTCTTTCGGTGGCGCAAATGAAAAGAAAAATGTATTTATACGCTACTACAAGCACGCATACTGCACATATATAGATATTCGAACTTCATATACAAAGAATTGCTTAAGCAAAGGAAAGCAGCCATTTGTTTAGGTAAAAGTTTTACCGTTCGTCGAGAACAGTAACACGGAAAACCTGGTAAATATTTTTTTAAAAAATTTCTAACAAAATAGCTTTAACAGCAACAACAAAAAAAAAATGTTGTAATTCTACAAATGGATTTGTTGCAAAATATACTTTAACGACACATAAACGTAGAAAAGAGTGAAAAGGACAGAGAAAGAAAAAGAGCCAAAGAAAGACATAGAAACCAACAGACACATGCAGGAAGACCGACTTATTCAGACACAGAAGGTAATAATAAAAAAAAAAGGAAAAAAGTGAAAATCTAGCAAACAAACATATAAAATTTCAGATACCTGTATAAAAAAGTCAAAAGAATAAAACTTAAGAGAAAAGTTGTTAGAATAAACTTCGGAATATACGATAGAATGAGAGGGAGAGAAGCATAGATGATGTAAAAGAACAGCAAACAGTGTTCGAAAGTTATAGAAAACGAAATATTAAAAAAAAAAAAAACGGCAGGAACCTACAGGAAAAAGCATCAGGTGATGCTGGTACTATAAGGATTGCAAAGTACACACAACCAAATACATATTTATTTCACATAAACCGACATTCACGCACATGCCGACTTATGTGGATGCGCAATATATTTTGTAAATGTAGATTTGTTTAGAGTTTTTATTAAACTTTATAAACATGTTTTTTCTGATTTGTTTTTTTTCTTTTTTTTTTTTTTGATTTTTTGCCTTTGCTTGGAATTGTGTGCACTATTATTCCATTTATGTCCGTTCTGGTTGAGTATTTCACATGAATGTGCGTGTACATGTAACAGGAATTGCTCATAAAAATGTTGAATACTATGCAACATTTCTCTATATTTGTTGGTAACGTTACAATGGAAAGACATTTATTGGATTTGTGGTTTTTTTTTTAAAGAAAAAAAAAAGTTATAAAAAAGGAAAAGAAAATCAAAAAAATATGAAATGAAAAGCAGACCAATAAATATTGAACAACTTTGATATGTTATATCCATAGATAGATAAATTTTATATTGCATTAAAACAGATCAAGAAATATTTGATAAAAAATTTCTAAAAAGAAATTGGAATTAGAGGAAAAACTTTTTTATTTCAGTTACTAAATGTAAATCAAACTAGATTGACATAATATTATAATGTTCAAACTGTGATTAAACTGAAATGATTAAATTTATGCTGATATAGTCAGATTTATCATCCATTATTTCGCTTTTGAGCTGAAGAAACTGTTTGGCGATGAATTTCAATCCAACCTAATTAATTATAAATCAAAAATGCATTTGTATTCGTAGTAATCTAAATTGTGACAGAAATGTGTGTATCAACAAACACAACCACAACCACATTAGCCAAACCGGATGCTACCTTGTTTTCAGTGTTTGAGTTATCGATGTTTTATTTACAAGAAATGAGTATCATCCGCCAATATACAGATCCATGGACTGGTATATTTTTCTTTTAACCAAATTAATCGTTAGTTATTGACATTTCAACTTCAGTTCGTCGGTGTCCCTTCATATATTTTGTAATGTTTTACCTCTTGCTTTTATAATATCGTTTAGTGTTCCTTTCAACATGAACTATCCACGTGAAATTAGCTATGCCTCAAGTTAGCCACTTGGAATACATTCTATTTGTCCTGTACGTCAATGATATACGTTCGGTGATTAAGTCAAGCTGTACCTTAACGTATGCTTATAATGTTACATTGCTATGTCCCTTTAGTCTGTAATAAGTACTCTTATCTCCCTTAATCCTGCTTTAGGGAATTTGTTTACATGGTAATCATACAATATTATGATATTAAACCTGAAAAAAAATGCAAGAAGCTATCATTCTCAAAGAGAAATACACTATTCAGTATTATTGTTCGACCAAAGACTACGTTTCAAGCGCCATATAGCTCACTCTGTAATATATATATATAGTTCATTCTGTAAGTAGGCGGTAGACCAACGAGTTCGAGAATATACAGATTGCAAAAAAATATTACAAGACCTTTGAAAGACTAGTACCTGAATATGCACCTTTTGCGTAATCAGCTTTCTACAGGTGTTATGTTGTTTCATTGGAATTAGTTCACAAGCAATTCTTGCCTTTCCTCCATAGCAATTTCCGTTGGGAAACCCTAGTTCCTTTTCCAACTTATGTATATAAACAAGTGCTACTTTTGGTTCCACTTTCGCTAAGAACTTAAGCTTCTCTTAGATAATTCCATCTTAGTCAACTTAATGAATGATATTATTTTCTCGCTGACTTATTAGAATCAATAAGCTTCAATATTTCTAACTGTTCTTCCGTTTCATAAAACTCACTGTTAGCATAGATCCTCTTACAGCCTTTGCAACAATTTAAACGATATCTATAATTTGATCTCAATCAATTTAGTGTAAATAAACTTTTAATCGTAAACGTTTCCTATAATTCACTAGTTCGACTTAATATATTCGTTAATATCGAATATAGGTTGCGAAGATTTTGCATATTTGCGTCGTTTTAGTAGTTCACTTCTATCTCAGATCCATACCATCTGCGAATACGCGTCTGTGCTACCTGTATACATTCTCTTTTTGCTATTTCCCTTAGTTGCTCATTTATGCATTGATTTTGTTCTTTTTATTTTTCTTTCATTTCTTATAAAATTAAGATTAATGTTTGCCATAAAATTCATTTTCAAAAGTGTACTTAATTCGGCTATTATTTATTTTTAACTTCATATGTAAATAAACAAAGAAATAACTTGTATCGTCTCAAATACTTGCACTGTAAGTTAATTACAAGAAAGTAAAGATTTATTCTTTCGTAAGTTCTTTATCTAAATCATGTTCATTTTCGAAGTTTCCCATTTTCTAAAAATTCGCTAAAATACATATCTGTGGCAGCTGCAACTGTTTCATTTGATGAGAAATGTTAGCTCTTTAGTAACTGTAAGAAACAAATTCTATGACTGGGGTAAACCATCCGGCCTTCCATAGGTTCCTTCACAAAATACTTTCACTATACGAGTAGCTAAAACCTACCCTCAAAACCCTTCCGGCCTTTATGGATCTTCCGGCCAGTTGAGTCTCCTACTAAACGGAAACTTCCCTTAATTCATTAACTCAATAATTAACTCTTACTCTTTTTCCCTTTCTTCTATTATACATACATACATTTATTTTTAAGCATTTAACCCTACTTATTATTTTAATTGACTTCTGACTTTAAAGTTGATTTTCCCTAGATCTCATCACGAGATATCTAGTTCATCTCATGCACGGGATAGCTTATTCGTTCAGTACCGCAGTCTTAGTCGATTTTTAATTATATTTCTTCACAATCCTTAACACTTCAAAAACTATTTACTCGTGCGTATCCGCCCACGTCGATAAAATCACGATCAAAAAGCAGCGAATCGATCTTTTTCCTTCTTATCGGAAACTTCAATTCCCTCCACATCGGAATGTGTAACGTCAGGTGACAATGCCATGTGTTACACCTAAACTTAACCTAACGCTACTAACTAACACTATCACACGTTTTAGTTAAGTATGTGTAAACCAAAATGAAGAACAATTTTGGTCCTTTCTTACTTTCTGAGATTTCCATTACAATAGGCGCTAGAATGGTTCATAGTAAAACTAATTAAATTTAATCATTATAATGTTGCCTTTGAGAGCACCTGCTCTATCTTGGTAAAAAATGTTCATTCTTCCATTGAACCAGGTTTTTCTCTTGATAGTTCCTAAATAAGTAAACATTTTTATTATTATTATTGTATTCGTTTGAAAAGAATCGGAAAAAGAAAATCCGTTCAAAACGTGATGCTGTAGTCTTTTTCGACAATTTCTGACATCGGGATACTTCGGAACAACTGGGTTAAATACATTCTGCGGCTTGCTAAGACAAACATCGCCCGTAAATTATTTGATCCATCGATATGGAGTGTATCCAGTGAACACATGATGACCAGAATTGCTAATTATAATATACTTCTTGCTAACGACAACTGTAATAACCTAAGACCGCATATTACGTCGGCCAATATTTTCAAGAATTAGATAAGTGGAAACATTTTCTTGTATTACACAACTAAATATGCTTTTCTTTAGAAGCAATTCGTTCGTGTGAACAACTTTCTTATGCCCAAACTTTCAATTAGGTTGTGAATGCATTTTTGCCTTTTGATATCTTTAGGATGTTAGCTATCTCTCGATAACACTTTTGAAGTCATAGGTGATTGGTATAAAACTGGTGTTTAAGAGTTGACACTATTTGAAAACAATATGGATTTTTTGTTAGAGTCAACAACTATGTGTCAGTACCATGACTGATGTGTTAAGTAGAGAAAAAGGGATAGAGGATTTTTCAAAGGATCAGGTATTCAAAATGGACTGGGAGATCATTCCTTCGCGGCACGTTCTCCAGGCTTGACTCCTTCTGATTACCACTGGTTCTGATTCATATAGTTGTATTTACTAGAACAGTGGTCCAAAAAGATTAAAAGTGTACGAACATTATTTCACTCCGAAACCGTGAAATTTCTATCCGTAGGTTGACGATAAACAACAAACGATCAAGATGCTGTTTGCTTTGATTATTAAGTTTCTAATAAGCATGTTTTCGATAAATTTGATTATGAACAAAAAAGAATTTATTTGTGGACTTAATATATAGATTTGCATTTATACTGCAAATTCTATACTGAGTACGACAAAAACATCACTAATGTATGGCATTATATTTATAGTTTATGCATAAATATATAAAGAAATAAATTTATTTGAAAAATTGTTAAATTAAAATTGACAATTTTCTGTAAAAACTTTTAAATCAATAACTAAAGAAAAAAAAATTAGAAAAAGTTACAAACTGTCTGTTTCGTTTTTACGATACATAAATAAATATTCCGAAAATCTCACATACGGTGAAAAAATAAGTCTATAAAAAATTGAATGATATACTGTCACCACAACGCTAACAACAAGAATAACATCAGTGTACAAGTCGTAGTAGTTACAAATAAGAAGAAAACAAGAGTAACATAATTTACATGTCTGCAGGATATCTGTCAGACATGTATCACTTTTAAAGCATTTGTTTTCGGGGTTATATAGCAAAATATATGTATAAATATATGGTATGCTTACGTATGCAGAGAAGTTCACATATGTGCGGAGAACCATAACACAGGAGAAATTGTAACAATATAATGGCAACAGAAGCAACAACAGCAATAACGAAAGCAGTTCGTACGTCTGGCCATGAATTTTGTAGAAATTCTTTTACTTTTTTCAGTTTGCATTTACTTTCTTTTTGTTATTTTTATTATTATTATTGTTTAGTTATGTCTGGTTTACTGAACTCAGTTCTTGTTCTTTTATTTTTGTTTAAATTTGATTTAAAACAAAAAATTGGTATTTTGTATATATAGATGTATACATTTTTTATATTTATTAGAAATTTGGTTTAAGACTTCATGTGTGATTCATTCAAAAATATTAACTTAACGACAGAGAATAAATAAAAAACATTTTATAAAATTAATGCTAAGATATAATCAAAATTTAATGTTAAAAATATATTTTCTATCTAAACGGCTCTTGATTTTAAAAAAAATAGGCTTTAGTTAGAAACAACAAATTTTAATGTTAATGCTAATGAAGTGTTGCGTTTGTTGTTCGCAAGCTGTTAGTAAGCAGGATTTATAGTTTAATCCGGCATTAGTTTGCGTGGTGTGTCTTATACAAAGATCGCTCTAGCTCAGGTTATGTAGCTGAAGGAATAATTTGTAACGAGTAATAATGATAATAATGAAAAACGAATATTGCTTCATCGATAGTAAAAATATCATTAAAGTACACAACGTTGATTTGAACGACACGTTTGCAAGACGTTTGCGCGTTTGGTCAAGACGAAAATTTGAAACATTCCATCAAGTGCGAGGTGATGATTTAGAAAGGCACACGTTTTTTGGGATACATATACAAACATATACATATACATACATATATGTATGTATTTTAGTAATTGTTGATCGTTTATTTCCTAATCCTGTAATTTTTCTATCGTTAGGCATTTTAAAACTTCCGATCCTTAAGAGAATACTACGTTTTTGTCTAACTCTGCTCAGAGAAGTAAACGCTTTATTTATTTATATATATTTCTTTTGCTTTATACAGATTTGGTTCAGTTTATTTGATTGCTGATGAGCCTATTTTTGTCTTGTTTGTCTGATTGACTAGGAGATCCAGCGGTTCTCATTTTCTTACTAATATATTTGCGTAAGCGGAGAAGCCCATGTAGATTTTTCGAACCTTTTTTTTCATTGCCTTAATAGACGCTTTGAATTTCTTAGTGTATGAGAAAAAACTTCATTAACTGAAATAATTTTTTTTCGTTCAAGTTACGAGCTTTCTCCTCAGCATTCTGAAAAGAATACCTGTGTCAAATAAATGCCTGTGAGCAATGACCTACCTGTTAACTTCTGAATTGTCTGATACATTACAAACTTATTTAGAAAGTGCTTTTGGGGTCATTTAGAAAGACTTCTATTCCAGTATTTTTAAAACGGCCATTGAATATACGATACACTCAGAATGATTTAAAAGCTATCAACAAGGAGAGCTACACTTTCTTCTTCAGTTTCTACCAATAGACTGTAAATTTGGCGTGAAATTTTTAGTATTGATCATGAATTCGATTACTGAATTTTGAACATTGTTTTGTACTTTTCTCCGTCAGTCCGGACCACGTAAAATGAAGAGTGTGAGAGACTGTCTTGGGCAGATGCAATAAAAGGCCTCTTTTAAGCATAAAATCTTTGAGAAAAGGGAATGAGGAAGAATATTTCAATATAAAAGAGCCGTTTATAGTCCTATAATTACAGACTAACGGACGAAAATAATACACAAATTATTACATGACAAGCAACATAACTCAAACAATTTCCACTTTTTTAATACTAACTTTTCAAAATATCTTTTAATAAATTGTTATCGATTTTATTGATAGAAAACTGTCTTTTTTTCGAAATTTTACGTTTTTCACTTAACCAACTAAATTAGAGGGTTTTCAACTTAACGGAACTACAACTTAAAGACACCCCGCCAGAATGGCTCCAGTGTTGCCATTTTATAATCATTTTCACATATAAGTTTTCTTTAAATATTTGAATACATGCTTAGTAACCTGCTCGAATATTATTCTTTTATAAATTCTCCTTACATCCCACAAATATTGCGAAAAATTATCCTTTATTAAGCTGAGGTTTCCCTCTTACGACACAGAATCCTAAAGCACTCTCTAAATGCAGGATTTGGATCTCACATTTAGGCTTAATATATACTCATCGAAATTAGAGTATACTTTTTGGGTGAAATATTTTCTTCTTTTACATAAACACAAAAGAAAAGACTTAACACCTCTCGTTCTAAAATTTCATAAAATTATTCTTCTCACTTGACTTTTACTATCGAAATTATTTTTAGGTAGCTTTTGTTACACATTATTACAATTTTTATGAATAACATTTTATTAGTTATGCATGCAACAATTTTTATGACCTACATAGTTGAAATATTGCTGCTCTCACAAAAACATAGTTAAAATTGTCTATAAACATATACATGCATACTTATTTATACAAGAATAACATGCATGTAATTAAATTTGTTTGAAAATTAACAACATATGAAAAAATTTCGAATATTTTACTATTATGTGGTGTCGTGCTACGTTATGCAATACAGCAGCCAAAAAAGAAAAAAAAAGTTATTCAAAGTAGAAAACGCGTTTTGGTTTTGATTTATTTTATAATAAAATACAGACAAAGCTTGTATATGTTGAACTAATATGCTGTCTTTATGTCGGTATAACGTCAGAGGCACACACAAATATTATATGGGGAGACTGCAGTAGAGTGGTAATAATTTAAATGCGTGGGAATAAAGCGAATGACAAACACGCTTTTTATGCCAACGTATGTGTCAACACATAAGACCACCTGCATTTCCTAACAGTTAAATGCTTGAAATAATGGTTAATTAAATATGAAAATTTCAATTTTTTTTTCTTTAAAAAAAAACATTTGTTTTAAATTTTTTTCCATTTTTTCGTTTTTAACGATTTATCAAAATTATCTGCATTTTGTCATCACATATTAAGGTTTATTGTTGGGCTACTTTGTTCAACATATCATCTAAGTTTATCAGGTATCAATGACTCTTTTTCTTTTTTTTCTCAATATTTCATGCGCGGGATTGAATTTAATTTAAAGACTAAGGTCATTAAAAAAGATTTATATATAATCCGCAGGTTTGTATACTGTGGCAATGCAGCATTCGTTGTTTCTACGATTTAGGTTTTGTTTATTAATTTTTATCTTCATGTTGTTGAAATTTTCTTGCCTAGATTTTTTCAGTTGTTCACATCATGACACATATTAAAACATTTTCTAAATCTTTTCAATAGAATCGCTAAAGAACTTGTAACTCTCTTGTTAAATATATTTAAAATATCTGATTAAATTTAAACTCTGACACAATGCTGAACTTGCTATACTTCTTAGTTGGATTTTTATTTAATAAAAAACCCTTTCAATATGTAGATATGGTCACCCGTAGGGCTTGCACTAGTAACTAGTAAAATTCTTCTTCACTTTTCATAACTCATTAATTACCTTTATTATGATAACATTTTGTATGTTTTTATCTAGAAACTTTACGTTTGTGAATTTAATTAAACTTTTTTCTCTTTTTCTTCCTTATGGTTAAATTTATATTAGTTTACCGCACCAATTTGTTAGATTTTGAGGAAAGTTCTATCGCTTTTTTTATATGACGAAGATCACTTTCTTTTATTAATTTTTTTTATTGTGAACTCATCCTAAATTCTCTATGATTCTTAAGTTTAATTCTGACCGAACTAAAATAAATGTTTTTTTAACGGAGCTTGGAAAATTTTTGTTTTGACGTTTCTATCTATCTTCCTTCAATAAAGCCCTGATGTACAAATTAAATATAAAGAAACGCAAAAACTTTCTGCTGAACCCCTGCAAGCATGCATGTAAAAACATGCATGCATAAGTATAATGGCAATTGTAGCACACCACCATTGTATTTGGTTTACAAACCAAATGATAAAATCGTAGCTAATTAAAATATTCTCTTCCAAAGAGCAAAAAAAAAAAAAACAAACAGAAACTAAAAACGGACTCGTAATAAAAACTTTATTGGAAAACTATTCAATTAATGTCCGTCCTAGCATAACATATAGAGTTAGTTAAAAGGTTATTGCAACACTGCAACTCTTAAATTTTCAGGTCATGTCTTTCAAAACGCACTTGTAGTCTGTATATGAATACCTACGATTTCTTCAGAAGAAGAAAAAAGTCGACTACAAAAGAAAATTTGATTTGACCCAAAGAACTTTACTCTAATCGGAGTTTCATAAGCAGTTTATAAGAGACGAAAATCGGATAAGACAATGTAGGAGAAAATAGGAGATAAAGGGAAGACAAGGTAATCAAGTTAAGAGTAATATCTAGCTGGCTCTTACATGCAAATTTAGTGCCATTGGAATCTCATCTATTTCAGTTTGTACGCAATTTCCATTAAAGCGTGAATGTGTTTTTCTAGAAGACACAAGCAAAGCATGTTCTTTAACACGTTTCGACTAAGAATGTCAAAAACTTAATAAAAGTTTTATATATCAGCGTAATTATGACATTATTCGAAACTCGACAGAAGATCGTCGAACAAGACGTTGAATATACACGCGCTCTTAACAATTCAATTTTCTAAATTATGCAATATGCACTCTCACATTAGCTTCTATTTTTTATATGTACTCATTTGTATAATGTAAGTATATAATTAAAATCTTAGAGACCTATTAAAGTAATGTGTTTTGTTTAATGTAAGCCTTACAGATCTATTGAGGTAAGATTATAGTGCCTTCTGATTCCATTTATCCATTGTTTTTCCTTAGAATATCGAATCTTTACAGTTTCCTTAAATATACGATTTAGCAATGAGGCTGGTTTAATAAAGGAATAATTAGTTTGGTTAGAGATGATAAGAATCGTCTCTTAACTTTGGTCTGGAAAACTGCATAAAGCAAATGCAAGCAAGAAATTAATCTCTATAAATTTAATTATTACTATTATTCTATGCATTAGTAGTGTTAGTATTAGTATCTTTCTTCTTCTCAGTTGACTTCTTGAAGTCTCCCCTTCCTAATACAACATTAGAATAATAAAAGTCATCTTCTCATCTTTATTTCTTATGAGATAAGTTACAATTTCTTCGGTGAAGTGAATATTATAGAGAAATTTAATGTGAGAGTCCTAGTGATTTTTTTAAAACATATCCATTTTATTTGGAAAAAAGTTTAAGACTTTTGAGGAAAAATTGAAAAATTCTCGTTACAAACGTGTTCCTCATGTGCAAAATTTTTTGTTGTATTTTCAGCAAATGTGTCAGAAGTTTTTTATATTTTTCTTTCATTTATTTATCTTTTTTTTTCTCTTTTTACTTTTCTAATTCATTTATTTATTTACTACTCATCCATCGCTGTTTCTCTTCTAAACATCGTAGATTAGCTCTATTAAATCGCACTACATAGATAAACGGTGAACGTGACACGTTTGAACGACTAAAAATGACATCGCGCACTAAAAGAACACATAAAACACACATGCACGCATTCAATATATGCAGAAGTATGTATGCTCGCTACTATATAAAGCTTACGCATACATACATGTACGTTTGTGTTAAAAACTATTGATCTTCTGCAACAACAAGCAGAAAGTATTCAAGTTGAATTGCTATTCGAACTATAAACTATAAAGCTAGAGGGAGAGAGAGGGTTACGCTTAACACTTTCAGTGCAAGTGCTTGTGTATACGATTGTGTTCTTTGATGGTGCTGACTTTGGGTGGGCAATAGTTTCTAGGGTGTTGATGACACTTTGTTATTTATTTTTTTGGAATTTTCGTTTTTTTTTACCACCTAAATAAATTGCTTTGAATTTGTTCGGTGTGACCGAATGAACGTCCAAGCATATCTAGCAATTTAGTTGGTATTGCACATTGTTGTCGTTGTTGTAGTTGTTATAGCCATGTGCGAACCATTTGTTGACAAATTAAATTGGTGCGTGTTCAATTCAACTAAGGCCACTTTTCGATCTCTATCTCCGTCTGTCTGCCTTGTCTATCTACGTGTCTGCTTTGAATTCGTTGTATAGATATTTGAACACAAAGTATACAGAACATTTTTATATATAAGAAATTTATTCTAGTCTAAAAAATTTTGAGTTTAAATATGTTTTGAAGACCGGTACAGGAAAATATGTACGAAATGAATTTTTAATCGCTAAAAGCTCAATATTTTCTAGACTACGTTATATTTGCCGAATAGTCAATATTCTTTTCGCGTCACCTAATATAAAGCAATTAAAACCGCTTAACAACTACTTTTGTATAAAGGCTTGACCGTTTAACACAAATTAAACAAAAGTTTTGCTTCAATTTTTTGTAACTAATTGAGACTTGCTCTACGTTAAGTTTTCAAAACAAGCGCACACACAGTTTAAATTTTAGCTTTTTAGCTTATTTTAAGTGCCTATGGAATATCTATTCTTTAGCAGACATATTTTGCAATTAAAACGTAGCATTTCAGTATTATAAAATTAACTCTTAAGTTCGGATTCATCTGTGATAAATCGCTGGCGGTCATTTATAAGAAATTCAGTCAATATTAACTCAATAATACCGCACAGATGAGATTGGTATAATTTTTTGTGATTAAAGGGAACTATAATCGATTCAAATATTCGTCATTTCAACTAAGCTATTATGCTTACATATAAGTGTACTGTTATTCGGAAACTAAAGCAGAGCTATTGTGTTACAATGAAGGCATTTTAAGTTTAGAATATTGTATCAAAATTTTGCAATGAAAAATAATGTGCACTCTCCGGAGAGACACGCTTCAATTGAGTGAAATTAATGTTTACAAACCTTCAATTTTAGTATTTTGAAAACCATTCGAAACATTGTCAAAAGAAACAATTTTTTGATTTATATTCTGTTGCTCTTACAAGGAAAATCTAACAAAAAAAAGCCCTTGTGCTCGTATTATTAAGATAAAAATTATTATTATTATTAAGATAAAAATTATCTCTTTTTCCTTTTTACAAAAGAAACGTGGACATGGTGCGTAAGTTAATCTTAAACCAATTCCTGCCAATATCGTACATCGTATCGTATCTATATTCTGACCGCGTTAACTTTGATCCAACGCGACTTAAGATATTAATTTTTTATACATTTAAAATGTCTGACTAAATATTGTGATTACCCGTAAATTTCTTTAACACGGAAAGCGCTGATTAGTGTGCTGTAAACTTACGCTTTAGAGTTACTTGATTTTTAATGGAAATATATTATGAAAATTAATTACAAAATTACCTGAAATATTCCGCCCATAGAAGTTGTGAAATTAAAACGGGTGATATACGTAGAAGATTAACTAATTTTTCCTTTTTTTAAAAGATTAGTTCGTTTATACTAAATTTGATTTTAAAATGTAATCTCTGCCCACACTTAAATGAATCTTAAACACGTTTTAATTTATAAAAACTTATACACCGCAATAGAGAAACGTTCATGCTTGAGATTTTTGTTTATATTATCTGCAGCATTAAAATTATTGATCAGCCCTTCCAGTCATATAAAATTTCATATTTTACATTAGTATTCATTCATTAAAGTTTTTTTTTTTTTTTTGTTTTTTCTCTTTTCTTCGGCCTCTTCATCAAAATAACAAATGCTGGCAATTAACAAATAGTGCTTAATGGTCTTGTAAACTGTCAACTGTTTCCAAAGTTACTTTCGTCCCCGTTCATTTTCTTTTTTTCATTATCTGTCTAACAGTCTGTTGCAACTGTTTACGCTGACTGAGCACTTTTGCATATAAATTTTAGATTTTATTATATTGATTTGTATGTTTATTTACTATATAGAAAAAAAAGGGTTTTAATTAACGTTTGCTGTATATGTATACGTTTTCTCTCCTGCTTGTAAACAACCGTTAGCATGTATTTACATAACTTTTCGAAAATGTTTAACAACAAAATTGTCCATAAGCGCTGCAGCACATTTAAAATTTATTGAATATTAAAATGTTGTTTCAAGAGAGGTGTTGACCCGTATAACAATAAGGTGGAAAATATTTGTTAGTCACGTTAGGGTTAATGTATGGACTTACATGATTTGATAAAATAAGAGAGAGAGGGAGTGATATGAAGATAATTACATTTGACTTCTATATAATTTTTTTGGTATTTTTTTCCCATTCGGATGAGTTCGTACATAGCTAACCTACTTTTTTCCAAAAGGCATATAAATGGTGTATTATTATATATTCGATTTTAGAATTATTTGAATTATCTGCTCTTATAATTACAATCAACATGCATCAAATTTTGTACAATTTCTATTAACATGAGCTGTCTCTATCCATCAGTGAACATTTTCAGTCGTTCCCTACTTGTAATATTTTTAATAAGCATAACGAAGTAAGAAAATTCGTCGGTTACCAAATATCCGTTAAAGTAATCATTGATGGAATTTTAACATTTACTGTAAAAGGTATAAAAATCCGAGATTACACGTATACGCGTTGTTAATTGATGTCCGTCAAAAAAGTCGAACAACAATACACAGTCACATAATTTTGTCAATATTTTTTAAAATGTAACGAGAATATTAGTTGCATTAATTTTGCTGGTTACAGCATATTAATCAAATTATTGTCAGAATGTTTATTTAAAATATCCGTTTAATGGAAACGTACGCCGAATATTGATATGAAACCAAGGAATTTCACGTGACGTCGATCATTTTAATCTCTCTCGCGAATATTTAGTTTTTTATTTAGCTTTTTTCTGTCGTCATTAGCTTAGACTGGCCTTTAAGAACATGATGAGTCTTTAATATCGAACTTGTCTGAACGAAATTTTGCAAACCAGTTTTGACACTGGCGTGCTGCCAATACATCTTCTCCAACACATATCTAATAATTTTTTTTTTCTTTGTACAATATTTTTAACTTTTCATTAGTAAGAAGGTAAAATATGCCAAAAATACTGCTTTTGATTATCTATATTTAACAGGGCACCCAACAAAGAAAAAAATTGCACAGAATCAAACACTGTTGTTCAAAAACAAATCTTGCTATACCGCCTGTCACGGTATAATAAGTGATATAAGAATTATCCGCAGTTTTTTGGTACATTTTGGAGTTTGTTTTTGTAGACTATTCTTTTTAAATGATTCCAAACTATCATATGGTAGATGTTTAGTGCCTCCACTATTTCTTGACAGCTCACGCGCGGGTTTTGCTCCACCAGTTGCAAAATTTCATCGACTTTTTCTGTGATTGGGCGACTAGAGCGGGACGCATCTTTCACATCGAAATTTTCGATCAGAAAAACATTTCATTTCTATTAGTCGAAATTCAAATATCCACCGAAGCATTTTTTATCGTCGCCTGTATATTATAATCAGCAAAAATTCAAATTTTAATATGTCTTAGGTCATAATATTTCTATTTCGATATTTTTCTGACTTCTATATTGCATACTTTGGCACTTTTAATGTAATTTAATTAAAAAATGATGTTCTTACACTTGTTTATTTTATTTAGCAGGTTAAGCTCGCTTATTTTATGACATTGGAACGGAATAGAGATAAGCAAATGATAGCTAATAAAAAAGATGATCTTCTATTCTGAGTAATGGAGCCTTTTTTGAAAAAAAAACTTTTTGAAAATTTTGAATGAAATTTAAAATAAAGGATTAAACTTAAGTAGAGGTCAATATATGAATGTCAGATGCATATCAATTGTACGGAAATTTTCGTTCAATAAGATGAGAAAAAAGACTATTTTTTCATTTAAAATATTATTATTATATTTTTCATAAATATTTATAAAGATATCTTAAATATGTGAGGAAAATATATAAAATCTTTAAGAAATGGTTCGTTATTCCATACTTACGCAGCAGTAAGCATTACATACTTTTAACACAATTACTGATTTATTTGTTTTTACACAAAAGACGTGACCTCAAAAGTCAAACAAACTGAAAATCAGAAACAACAAATACGTGGTGGCGCCTCAACAGGTTCTTTTCCTTTATCGTTGTTTTTGTTAAAAAAATTTGACCACCAAATGAAAGAATTTCAATTTCACAACATCACCAACAAGAAAAACAAGAGAACGACCTTAACAACAAAATGCACGAAAATTCGCACGTACGTTACATATGTCAAACCTCTGACAATTATTATGCATTCCACAAATGCACACAAAGAAATGCAGTCAAGGGAAGTTAACTTCTTAAACAATTTGGCTTAGAAGAAGGTAGAATGAACGAACGAACAATGCATTTACAATTTTTTGCTTTTTCTTTGCCTTTCGTCTTGAGTTTTTTTTTTTTTTAATAATATTTACGTACGACCAAACTATAGATACTGACAAATGGTGATTTATTGTTCATTTGAAGTGGTGATCTCAGCACCTAAGCATTTTATGATCATAATGGTAATAAAAAAAAACACAAAAACATTTCAGTTATCGATGTATTCATGTTAAGAGAAGTGAAAGGTTGGAGAAGCAGAAAGAAAAATTAAAAAAAAGAAGAAGTGATAATGATATGTAACAAAAACAAGTGGTTAAGTTTTAATATTTAAGTTTATTTACTTTTCTAAATTTGAAGCAGAGTTTTCTCCTTTAAAAATTTATTTTATGAAATCAAAGGAAAGTTATGCTTTCAAAGTGTTTGGCTTTCAACCTACAAAATCTCAACTGATGAACAAGTCCTGTTATTTTTGTTGTTATATGATTAATATTTTTTTTATTTTCTATTTTTTTTTGGCCTTATAGCCTTTTCTCTCTATCTCTAGAAATCTCGCACAATTTCATTTTTCCCGCCTAACTTTTACAATATATATATATATATATATATATAATACTTCTTTCTACTCAATAATTATTTATGTTGTTGCTGTTATTGTTTTTGGTTGCGGTGTGTAACCATATATGTGTTCAAAGGAAAAGCCAACGCTATTTTTTTATAATTTATTGCCAACACCACTGTCATCAATAGCTGTATGTATTATGTTGCGCAGTGTGTTGTGTTTTCTTTACTTTCTAGTATTCCTCTTATAGTTTGTGTTTCACCTTATCTTCGGTGTGTATGTGTTTTTGTGGCTAGTCGTTTTTTTTTCTTTTTTTATAAACATATTTTATCTAATGCGGTAAAATTTTCTTTTATTTGCTTTTTCCTCTATTTTCCTTTTTTTTACAATAAATCTAAAAATAAATAAATGTTGCATTTATGCAGGTGTCAGTCGGCCGGTCGATGCTGGTTGTTGTTGTTTTCCTCGTTATTATTATTAGTGCTGTTGTCTGGTAAAGCTAGAGTGCTCAGGTCTGGCTAACCACTAACAATAGACAATGCATGTTAATAAAAAAAAAAAAGAAAAACAATTTTTCTTGATGTGGTTTTTTTGGCTTAGTTTTTGCTTTTATACTGATAGATTAGCAAAATTTCCAAAAATTCATTCGAAAGTATTATATATATAATAGAAAAAGGTTTTGGTATTTTTCAAAATTAGTTAGCTTTTGCCAAGAATCACATATTAGCTTTCTTGTTCTCCCTCTTCATGAAAAACAATATTTAAAAATATTCTTTTATGTGTGTGCGTGTGTGTAACATGTCGTCTATATTATATTTATTATGTGCACTTGAACAAAGTGATTATGGAGCCATGGACGTGTGTTCTTTTGTAAATCGAAGTTTAAGAAATACTTACGTAACATGTAAGTACTTTTAACCAATAGCGTTCGAACAAGTAGATCGGCGATAACCAAAAAAATTTGATGTGGTAACAGATAACCAAAGAAATATTGAAATAGGAAACTAGCGTTGCATAGTCGCTGGTATCGGCATCTAGACATACGAATTGAACGAGCAATGTGATTATGGAATCCCTGGAAGATTACTACTATTAGTTTGAAGAAGAATCCTATAAATAATCTTAGTAGGGAAGCAAGTAACAATTATTGACGCAATCAGAATGAGAAGACTATTGAATAATTTTCCCATCTTAAGCACTTTTATAAACTATGAACTATTTTCCATCTTTCCAATTTTAAGACGCAATGCGCATTCTACTGTGGAAATATTTTAACAATTTTCCGGTTTAAACCAAAGATACTACACTGCTGCGGCTCCTCCCTATAAAATATCATCCAATATATACGTATGTATTTAAAAATTCGTCTTTACTACTACTTTAATTGTCTCGTGTCTATAGGATTAACTCGCTGTACCAGATTTTGAAGATTGCAGCGAAAACATTAATCGAATAAAGCGGTAGCCGCTTCAGTTTTTCAAATTTCAAATTTCGTTCGAAAGGTTCACAAAATCCCCTTTATCTACAATCTATTCGATGGATTTTTTAACTGGAAATAGTCTATTCATATATACAATCCGTCATTGTGAAGGTCTTTTAGCTCCGTTCACCAAGAGCTAAGTTTCTAAGGATTAAGTCATGTTTTCATGTGAATTTTCCCAATGACAATCGAGCTGTTATCGTGAGTACCGATCAACTTGAGACTTTAACTTAGCTCGATATTTATCACGGTCGAGCTTAATATTAACGAAACTTATTTCGTGATCTCTTGATATATACACAATTTTCCTTGCGGAGGCAAGATATCTTATTTGATTCCACAATTTCCCGCTATTCTAGATATTTCCACTTTCAAGTCGAATATACACAAATATTACTTCCAACTTTCTTCTTACTCTACACGCAAGAAATATGCTTTGAGTGACTATTCATATATTTAAAAAAAAAAATATTTTGTGTGGTCCGTTCCCTTCGCTGAGAACTATTACATTAGCAAATTCGTGCTTCAAATCACTTTTCTCTATCAATTTTCATTATGAAATAGTAAAAATTAAATTCTGACACCATGTAAAAGCTTATTACTTGTAAGAAGGGGATATGGTAAAGATGTTAAAAAAATGGACTCATTATATCCAAATTTTTCACGTTTGCTAAACATGATATTTTTCCGCGACTTTCGTTGGAAAGTGGTAGAAGCACTAATATTCCAATTAACAAAATAACTAATAACTAATAGAACTTAAATAACGAGTATTTAAAATGGGCAAAGGCTATAAATATGGTTTCTTTAAATACCTTTTCAATCATGAGTGGGATTCGTCTTTAAGTCAAAACATATCAGTCTACAGAATTTAATGGAAATCTTTCGAAAATTACGATCTGCGGTTTGTATACAAAAATACATCGACAGACACTGTACTGAATGTTGTGAGAAGAGATTGGTCTACATTAGATCAGAAATGTATATACCATTGGACACAACTGGTGCATATTAGTGAAATACAAGATAGCGCTATATTTTCGTTAACAACATTTTCTTTTTCAACTCTATACCGTATTTCGAATTAGAGAAAAAATAAATCACAGTGCAGATTATTAGTAACATATATTTTCGTGGAATTGTTATGTATGTTTCTTTTCCGTGAATAGGCGTGCAATAGGTATCGAAAGTTTTCCCTACAATATTCAAAATTCAAACGAACATCTCCCGGATTACGATGAAGTGCTTTTTAAAACGTTGCTCAACTTTCATTTAACACGCGATAATTATGAGAGGACAACTTTTATCAGACTATTCCAACAAATCTATGCGCAGAGTCATTGTACAATTAGACTGTAAAACACAAGTGGATCGCGCTTATATTCCCAGGCCGGGGGGATAAATTAAACTCTATGTAATATAATATAAAAAAGTTGAAATAATACAACATGAAATATAAATAACATAAATAGCTTTCAAATATGAAACAAACCATTTCCAAGCTTCTTCAATCTATTTCTTTTTTATTATTATTCATTCTTCAGCTCTGGGAATATAATTGCGATTGTCTTTGTAGTCTTAGGATAATTTTATAGATGATGCTTTGCTTACGATGTTGCCAGATATTTTTTAAAATATGTCGTGAAACGTATAACTAACGAATATATATAACATGTAATGTATATCATGTAACGTTTGTGATGTCCGTTTTCAGGCGATGTCGCTTAGAAATCGATACTATAGAAACATATGTTTTTGGTTTATACATAACAAACGAACGTCAATTATATCTTATTTTTTACGACTCTCTCATTATATTGGAAAATTTCCCGTACACTATTGGAAAGTTAGCGAAGGTAACTTCTTACATGAAGGTAATGAAATCGACTATAACGAATCGCCTTTTAAAAGGTTGTTATAAATTTTCAAAATCGACACAAGTTAAATGACGACTCTCCTGAAAAAGTAAGGAAGGAAGTGATTGTTTTCTTCTTGTTTTCAAGTTTAAATTATTTCTTTAAAGAAACACTTTAATTGAACAAATAGTGAGAGTCAAAACGTTCGACATATTTTGTTTCATTCTTCTTCTACAATTTTATTGTGCGGGCTTCCGTTGTTTATCTAACTGAAACAATAAAGACTTTCCCTTAACGAAACAATTAGAGGATCATTCAGAAGCGAACATGCAGCAACTTTCCTTGCCATATCAAATTTTAATAGAAAAATTTTAAACAACGTCAGCTGCAATAAATCGCATATAAGAAAATATTTGGTTTTTAAAAACAAAACATATTCACATCGTATGTTATATATACGAATGTAATGCGTGAAATGCAATATAAATGACATGGCGGATATTTTTTCCTTATTACTTTGGCGGTATATATAACATAAGTTGTCTTCAGTTCATTCATTCCTCAACTCAAAAGATTACAGACTTGTTCTGTTATTTTTAACAATTTCTCATAAAATCATTATCTTAATCACTTCCAGTAAGTGGGAAAACGAAGAGGATGAGAGAGAGAGAGAGAGAGATAGAGAGAGAGAGAGAAATCACTTGTTGGATTTTTATTATTTTTGATTAAAAAAGATTTTAAAAAAATTTCTACGCAGCTTGGTCGAATTTTTGAAACCTATTGTCTCATCGATAAATCTTTCAGATTTGAACAAACTTGTAGTTAAAGATAAAGAATTTTCTCCAGAAACTAGCTTACGTTAGCTAAGCAGTAAGGAAAAATAGCGAAAAGTTACAATTTATTCTGCCATTGAACACGTTAGTAAAAATAGCTCTAAACCCTTCTATTTCTGATTTAAAAAATTCACGAGGAAAATCTTGATTTGTTACTTATTATTTTAGATCCTTAAAATCCATTTCAATTCACTAACGAAAATATAGACAAGTGGATCTTGTTAAAGCGTTTTACTTCTTTTTTACATATAAAATATGTCCAGTATTTATTTTATATTTTTTAAAACCTTTAGATAAAATTAATGCTCTTAACAAGAAGTAGCTATAAAATAAAAACTTTTTAATGATTTTCATCTTCGTTAACAACTTTTGCACACTATAATAAATCATACATGAATATGTACACCAAGTTTAGTAAAACTCGCAATACATGGTTTCAAGTTGTCGATCTATTTGTCCGTCAGTCTGTTTTAGTGGTGTTTTTTGTTTTTTTGTTTTTTTGTTTCATCTTCAAGGATTTTGAGTATAATTTGAAAAGTTTGCAGTTTGTATTTACACAGACTAAAATATGTCGATAATATCCGTAGCTGCAGCATAAAATATAAAAACATATAAAACAAATTTGAAGGTATCGTAGCGGAGTTTGTGCCATGAAGTACACAAAATGTAAAGAAAAATAATAAAAAAAAAATAAATAAATAAATAAAAGTAAAAAAAAAATTGATATATCCACAATCCGAAAATGATTAATGTGTCTGCAAATAAATGATATATTTTTTGCGTTACCGTAAGGGAGGAGAAAGAAAAATTTTTATAGACTTATATACAAAAGAAACAAAAAAAAACACACACATAGGAATATACAACATATTGTTTATTTTAGAGGGAACATTACGGCCGGAGAGATTTTTTGAGTGAAAAGTACACAGAAACTAAATTAAAAGGAAATTAAATATGATCCAGAAACAAAGGAAATCAAGTGCGAAAGAAAATAAATACAAAATATACTGAAGTTTACATAACACATGAAAATCGAACTAATAACAAAATAGGAAACATTTCAATATTGAAATAAAAAATTTTTGTGATATGTTATGTTAAATAAAAGAAAAATTAATTCAAATGAAGGGTTTAGGTAACGAGGCATAATTCGCAAACGAAATATTTTTTATTTCTTTAAAATATGGGAAAAGAATATTTTTTCTAAATAATGTTAAAAAGTTACAGCTTTGCTTTGTTTTTGAAACAACATGTCTACACACAAGTTCATTAGAAATCAAGTAAAAAATTACAATAATGCAATGCACTCCGCAAATCGTCCTGGTCTCTGCATATACCGAACAAGTGTTATGGAATATGAAAATAGAACAAACAATCGATTTGAACTTAGGCTTGATATCTAGTCGTCAATTCTTTTAAAGTTTTGAAAAGACTGTAGTGACATGTTTGTCACTTTTGCTACTTTCACATAGATTGCGATAATGGAAATTGGCAAAAATTTGGGACTAAGAAGCCGTATGCTTTTTCTGAATTGCTGGGCATAATCGGTTTGGCTGTGTGAGTTATTCCGCTACATGTGTTAGAAAAGCGCCTCTTAATGTGCAACGTTGTCTCCATTCCGAGGAACAGAAGGCAAAAAAAAATTTTTTGATCAAATCTAATTGCATCTATACGCCGATTTTTTTTAATGCAATCAGCAATAGTTATTCTCACTGAATGAAGCATCATTTTGCTAAATTTATTTTCAAAAAATTGAAAATTTTATTGATAGTTAGATCTTTACGTATAAAGAACAAAACTTAAGGTTTTTCACATCTTTTGAAAAACAAATTGGAGACCTGGCAACCCTCGTAGTTCAATCCTTTCTTTCCTCGAGCTCGGTTACAATACTCCTATAGTCACAATCTATTAAAAATACGGCTCAATGTTCATTATTATTCAGTTCTTCACATTGCTTCTACAGAAGCTTTGAAAGCTTTAATAGCGGCATCTTAATATGCTGTGGGGTTGCCTTCAGGATAAGAAAAGGTAAGCAAATGGCTTACATTCTAAGAACGATGTGCAAGACGTTGCGGCCGGTATCCAGATAAATTACCTAGAGAAACCAATTCACTTATAGTAATTCTTTTCAAGAAATTGGTTTAAAAAGTGTCGTCAATTCGAACTTTTTGTGTCTATTAAAATTAGGAGTCAATTCGTATGTATATTCTGGATTAGTATCAAATTCTGGATCAATTTAAGGATGCCTGCCCGTCCGTCTATGTATATATCAGTGTTTAACAAATTTGACAAAAATATTGAAAGTTTTTATTCGCAACTTGCTATGGCGTATGGGCCAAGTTCGTTAAAGAATACGCCGCAAACTAAACAACATAAACTGAGAAAAGCTTTGCTCCCGTTTGTGATTATTACTCGTTAACGAAAACAGATAAAAATAGCTTTATAAAAACGGCAAAAATCCCCCATAAGGAGTATAAAGATTTTCTGCATTTAACTTTCTTTTTACAAATTTTAATTTTTTGAAAACTACATTTTAAAGGAGGGCCTGCAACTAACAGAAAAGCTTTCAAGTTATGAATGTAGAGGGTATCCAAAATTCACCGCAAAAGAGATATTATCATTGCCGGTAGCGAAGCTTTACACGTAACAGAATCTTTTATATCCACCTTCTCAAAAACATCCAAAAAACACGAAGTTCCGATACTCTGTAATATTGGATTGGGGTAGTTGATTTTTCCATTTTTGCCAAATGCGCGGGAGAACAGATTTCGTCCATTTTCAGTATCAACCTACGTGCAAAAACTGTTAATATTTTCGACAAATTTGAACTCGTTCGGTTAATTTTTATGAGCGAGAGAAAGTTTATCGCTGACATTACACACATAAACACGCGGGCAGAAGGACATGTTTAAAACCATTCTAAATTTGACGCTGAACAAGAGTTTATATACTTTATGGAGTCTCCGAAGCTTCCTTCTGGTTGTTGCAAACAAATTGGCAGATTGAACATACTCCTATCCTTCGATGTTGGATATAGCAGGCATATACTCATTCCTCCTTACAGCACGAATGTCGAATTATGGAGACATTTGTATGAATTTTTATTTTCTCATTGATATTAGTAATCGAAATACTCTAATAATATATCTTTCAGCTTTTCTGCGGGAGTTTAAGTACCCACATAAAGTATGCATAACGTATCGGTATAGATTAGAAGTCCTGTTGTAAGCTTTTATTTCATCGCTACTAATTGATGGTAGGGGAAAAATGAGAGTACCAAAGGTTTCGCTTACCCTTGTTAATGAGTTTTTTCATTTATTTTTTGTTGATAAAAGTGCTTTTTTTCATTTTTAAATATGATTTTTAGGTTCATTTTTATGACTTTCTAATATAATTAAAAAGCTATAAAAATGATAACAACAAGTCGAGTCTGTGGTTGAATGCATCGAAATTGTTTAAAAATATGTTTTCATTTTTTGAAAACTATTTTTTAGGAAATTAAACAACTTTTTTTTTAAATTTTAAACGAACTAATTAATAAAGCATTTTAATAAAAACAAATTAAAAGAAGAGAAATAAATCACAGTTAAATAGAGCGAGCCATGATCAGCCAGCATAATCCAAATGTAAAGCAATATTTTTATATCAAATTTTTAGAAAAGTTAATTTTTATAAATATTTCATTTGTAGCCAATTATTAGAGATAATTTTAAACTAATTTAATTTAGTTTAATTATTTCCCGCTTAAATCTGTAAAGTATTTTAGAAAATGTATTCAAAGATTGACTTTGTTCACATTTTGTACATGTGTTACTAGTTCTTTTTGAAAGTAACGAAAGTTTAGGTTTAGCTCAAATATATATAAATAAAAAATTTAAGGAATTTTTTTAAATACTTGGTTTAGATAGGTTATTAGATAACATTTGTGAACATTTCTCCATATATATATATATATATATATATAATAATAATATAATATAATAATAAAAGTTCAATAATATTAATTTAATCCAATCGCTTGTAATACACCAAAATACGCAAAAGAGATTGCGTCTGAACACTTTTACGTTTTTAATAAAATAAGTTAGCATAAAAACTGGTTAATTCTGTTGAAAAGAGAATTTCCCAAGATATTGAGAAAGTAATAAAAACATATGAAGGTTTTCGCTGCTTACCCGTTGGCAGCGTAGATCAAGGATGCACTTTGCATAAGAATTAAGAAAATTTTCCTGTTAACGAATGATAGATGAAATCGAACATTTAAGAGGATTAGTAAAAATTACGTGATAATGAATAAATAATAAAAACTCAGCTGATAAGTAGATTAATAACATCGTCAGAAAAAAAAGGTGGTATTTCTGAGCTGTTTCGAAAGGTTTACAATCAAATGATTTCCTTGAATTGCGAAAGGATTCGCTCGTAACCTTCAAGAAAAGAAGCTGATTAAATGTGTTCGTACACTCAATGAAATAAACTGTTGTGAAATTATTAATCTCTAATTGGTTCCTTTAACTTTGTAATGGATTTTTGTAAATGTTTTTCTTTTTTCATTTTGTAAAGTAACTACCACAAACCTTTCATAATCCTCTGTTACGAATCTTATTACAGATACCAACATGAATGAGTTTTGCGAACAATACATAACTGTTTGTCTGTCCATTCTTATGGTCTTTTCTGCTTATTATATATAATGAATGAATTCTCCCATAGGCATATCATGAGACAGAGGATGATATTTTTTAGCCGGATATCAAATATCTCACCTTGAAAAAATAAGTGATTAAAGCGCAAACATACACAGCGCAGGTGGAAAACTCGAAAAAAAAACTTTAGGAAAAAACCTCTTTTCAACTTCAAAAATTTACGTTTTATTGCAAAAATAAAAAAAAAACAATAGAATCGATCAAAATTCGAAAAGAATAATCAAACTAGTTTACGTTTTCGTAGTTCTAAAGCGCATAGGGAATATGGAACATTATTGCGTCTGCGTAAAAAATTTATAAAGTTTTTTTGAAATCTATCGACGATTTTTGGAAATGGTTGAACAATTCAAAGAAGGTTTCTTTTGTAAATGTGGCTCCATAACTCTATGTTAGGGAAGTCTAATACTGCAGAAGGTTTACTAATGTGAGCTAAAAATTTCATGAAAATCTTAGAAAAATGCAAAAAGAGCGTGAGACACATTTGATCGAAAAGTTTTCCTCCCGTCTCTCTCTCTCTTGGTTAATTTTATTTAGCAGAGTCCTTTGTGTAGTATTTCTACCGATTAGTGTTGTTTGCTTGCATGTTATTTTGAACATGTTACATGTCTGCTCATGTGTCAAATATATTACATGCTTTATTAAATTATGTGCCATATTGAATGAAATTTTAAATTTGTGCCGATATGCTAGGGAAGTAATCATCAAAATTCGTGGTAAATACGAAATTTGATTATATACGTCACCAGGTACGGCCGTATCCAAGAAGAAAATTACAAGTAGACGAGGTGGAAAAGAAAATAGTGTCCGTGTACATCGGACTTAGAAATTGGAGCATCTATAACGGCGATAAGCCCTGCTATAGACAGATTTTCATTGGCGGCAACGTGTCGCTTTGTGAACGGGCAGTTCCAGGAATAGTAAGTAAGAACGTTTAAGACGTGGTTGTTGAACAGATCTTTTTTATTTCTGTTGAGGAACTGCCAAGAAGGCTGCGTAAGTACCTCTTACATTATGCCGATGCCCAGGTATTGAACACACTTTCGTCATCCGTGATCATAAACACATTTCATTCTTCGCCGTAAAAAACCTTCAGGCAAGGCTTTGAAACTGTCATCCACTTACAGAAATTACATCGTAAAGTAGTTAACGTTGCGAATGTTGTCTAGAGTGGAGAATTTCTTACATCATTTTGAAAGGTCGAAGGTCCTTATCGCTTCCTACACAAGTGCTTCTTTCTTACGCCCAGGACTTCGAGCTCTGCCGACTCTTTCACATTGACACCAGGGAAGAAAATGGGGTGTTCGTCACTTCTCCATTCTTATATTTTGGTGAATTTTCGATTAAGAGTATCACCCAAGATGGAACTATTTTGTCTTTGAAATTGACTGAGTTTCTTTTACAAGTTACACTATATGTGCAGCAAAAAAAATTTACGGAAAATACAAATTTTATTCACCGGTTTGATCGGCTTACGATCGCTATGAGCATCAGCTGCATCAACTGACTTCAATTGGAGACCTAATAGTTTGTACATGTATTAGTTAATCACAATTAAGACATTTTTGCGTTGCATCATAGTCGCGCCTTGACACGCACTTGTACATAGACTCAATAGTTTATGAAAAATGGAAAAATTGATTTAAAAATATAAATTTATGAAATCATTTAAGAAAAAGTTTTTCTTTATTATTTATTTTCTCTATATCTTGCCTCAAATGTATAATTTTTGCTGATACTTTCTGCTTAAGAAACTTTTCTTGTCGCAACTTTTCGCCAAACATTTTTCATACATTCTATATTTTTGTTTCGAACACTCACACAAAAAATTTCAAAAGTGTATGTATTTTCTTAACTCATACACCAGCTCATACATAATCAGTTTCCTGTTGCAAGAAATTCGAAATTTCCAAAAAAAAAACAAAAAACGGAAAAGTAAATTAAAAACACATTAAACACATGCGTGTAAATTAAATTAAGAGAAAAAAAGGGAGAACAAAACGGAGTTTTTTCAAAGCTAAAAATAACAAAATATTGTGAGCAAACACATAACGACAAAACAGCATGAACGCAAGAAAAAATGAAAAGGAGAAAAGGGGAGAGAAAGAAAAAGCAACAAACTTTTTAAGTCCAAGTTTGCGAACAGAAATTGAAAACTCTGAAGACTAAGTACACAACCAGCTCATACCTGGACTTTAAGTATTAAAAAGTTTCACGAGATGCTCTATGAGTTTTTATTCTCCTGTTTGCGGTGTATACAAGACTAAGCGTATGAAAAACTTACCACAAATATTAAAGACAAACTGAAATGTTATTGTTTCAGTACCAAGAGTTGAAGAAGTTGGCAAACAAAACAAAATCACTTTTCGTTTGAGAAAATTTTCTTTTCTACATTTAGACAAAAGATTTATTAATGTTTCCCGTTAGAATTTTTCAATAATAAAGGTGCTCTAAATAGGCGCTTAAAATTCTTCATATATTTAACAAAAAAAAATCGTAAAAAATCTTATCTCTTCACCTTGTTGTTCACCTCATATTTGTAAGTTGCATTGTGTCTGTATAGTTACAACTTCAGTGCTTGTTAATCTTCTGTAGTATCCTCTTTGTCCTCCATTGTTTCGGCGACATTCGTCGAAACTTTGACATTCGAAATGATGCACTGTGCCGTAATCTGGTGACTTGCATAATTGCCACGAAATGGGAAAAAAATTACAATACCAGTGACTACAAAAGTTTCGTTATTCGCCAATGTTACATTCGTCCGTATTCTGCTCTGAAAGTTTTTTGAATTTTGCACCGATTAGACAGTTGATCTTTTGAGACCATCTAAAAAAGAATCAAAGCCATGCTCTACCGTTAACAGGCTGCATCGACATTAAAAGCGGATGTCAACCGGATGGAATAGTTCCTGGCAAAGCCAGCGAAATGGTAACATATTAGAGTGTTTGTGCTACAAATTTTTTCTTTAGAAAGCAATAATCAATTGGAAAAATGACGATACTATGATCGTTGCCCGTTTTTTGACTCAATTGCACCAGCTGTTGTTGCTAGCAATTCAGCTGACCGCCACAAATGGAGACTACAGATATTCGGTCCTGCGGATATTTATGGCTTAACATCATGTTCTGGTCTAACTCATTATTATTTGCTCGTTGGATACAACGTTGAACGCAAAACTATCCTAACAACACTATCCCAGATATTAAAAAAGAAAATTATGGCTTTTCGTTTTTCATTTTTTTCTTTTTTTTGGTACTGGGCTTGAATTATTCAAAGCTCCTAATAACTGTGTTGTCAGCACTTTAGCTGAATAACTTACACTATTGTGTTGAACCTAGGAATTTTATCTTCGCATGAAGAAATCATAGTTTGACAATTATTCACAAAGGAAGTGACATTATCTCTTAGAAAAAAAAATAAGAAAAACTTGGCAAAAATTAAGAAGATTCTATGTGAACGATGTATAAGAGAAATATTAGTTAACGAAGCCCCAAGACAAGATTTCTGAAATAAGGCTTATTCTTTAATTAAATGGACCACTTTAGAAACACACAAAGAAGTTGCTTAACCTCCGGGAAAGTAATGGAACATGTAGAGTATTTTAGATTCAATACTACATGAGGCGGACATGATAATCACTTTTTAAACCAGTAAAACTTGATTCGATTGACCTGAAAATTGGAAGCTTATTGCCTGGTCATGCTCCAAAAATGTTCCGCTTATTGCGTTGAAAAATAGCTAAAACTTTCAGAAAATCTTAAAATATGTGAGTAACAGGTGAAATATGTGTTGTTTTGTAATATTATGATGCGTTCTAAAAAAATATATCGAAATCAAATAAACTCGAATTTAGACAAAGAAGTTGTTTCGATGTTTAAAAAGTTTTTTGCTTTTGTTTTTCGTTCAAAATTTTACTTTTATAAATACATATGTATATACATATATATAAATATGTATATAAATACACATATAATATATACACCCACACACACATATATATATATATATATATATATATATATATATATATATATACACACTGAAAATATTCTCAATCGATAAACTCCAACTTTATTGAGACACCCCTGACAGCAAGAATATTGTAACACATTGCTTTCAGTAATTGCAGGAGAAAAACAACAGAAAATTGTCATCAATATAGCATAGGAATGTGTTTTATATATCAACATACAATGACAAGCAAAACAGTCGACATGTTTAAGCTAAGACAGCAAAAACAAATAAAATTTTAAAAAAAAATATGTGCTACAGCAAAAAACAGAAGCCATCTATAAAAATTGTATACGTATTTAGGTAAAACTTAAAAAGGGGGAGTTATGACAATTTAAGAGTTGTTTGCATTAAATGCATACAAACCTACACTTATGTACGCACACGTAACTACACATATCTTTATTTACAAATTTATATGTTTAAGCAACAGTACCATAAATGCGAATAAACAATCACGCAACATATGCACATTTGTACAAATGGAGAGGTGTAAGATTGCATGTGTGCATATGATTGTATATGTGCGAATATTAGACAACAGCAAAAGTCAATGAATGCTAAAAAGGGTAAAGTAAATTTAAGGCCTCAGAGAGTAAAAGAACAAACAAAGCCAGAGAGTGAGAAGTATATATGAAATAGACTGGCAGCGTCGAGAGAACATCGAAATACAGAGAGACATGGATGTTTTTTTGCATACAATGTGTGTTTTATAGATAGAGCGGCAAACATAAACTGCCCGGAAAGTCAACTAGTAAGAGTTAAGAAGAGAAAAGGCTGAAACTGTTGGTAGAGCAGTGCGTATGGTTATGAAAGTTTCTTTTTCACTAAGGAGTAGTGGGAAAGCAATAGAACTCTATATGTATATATATGTTTACATATATACATACATTATGTATACATATACATATATATATATATATATATGTATATGTATATATATATATATATATATATATACTCGCACGCACACATCTCTGCGTACTTATATAAGAAAAAAGCAACAGTGTCGGTAAAAGTAGTAGAAGCACATAAAACGAAAAGAACGGCTTTTTGCCAAAAACAAAAATCTGAACACTATTAATATGTAACTGAACTGAACTAAATAGCGAACCACAAACCAAACCACTTTTAATAACATTAGACGAGACTGAACGGAAGTAATATGGCGTCTATGCTGGAATAGATAGCATTTTTTGTTTCTTTTTTTTATATTTTGCTTTACTTTCAATATTTACCTTCTTCATATGCATCTCTATTCTCTGTAAACTTTAATAATAAATTTTTTCTTATTTTCAGTGATCTAAAATTTTTCATAAACTTTATACAAATTAATATAAACATATATATATATATATATATATATATTTATATACCTACACTTATATATATATAAATATATATATATATATATATATATATATATACATATATAAGTATTTATATATATGTGTATTATATTTATGTATATAATAAATATATTTAATATATTCTGTTTATAAAAACAATCGAAATTTAGCATTTTTCTCACTATGATATGTTGTTACGGGATATTACGAAAAATGTTCATATGTATACATATATAAGGATAAAATATACACGCACGCACACATAAGTTTGTTTTAAATCAAAAGAAAAACGCACACACAACATAAAATATTTTTTGATAAACGCGACACGTTCATTCGTCAAGAGTTTCGCATCGACTGGTATTTTTTGCAATTTCCGTTTCCTAGGAATACAAATTGTATAACATGCTCACTAAATTACACGCACACACACGCTCAATCTGAAGCATAGATATATATATACATAAGCTAACTCGCATTTAAATTTGCTCTTGTATTCCCTATGACAGGAGAAATTCGCTCGTGAAAAATCGGTTCTGTAAGAACCTCTTCCTCCCGATTTCAAAATTTAGGTGGCTAGTAAGCGTTTTGTACAATTTACATACAAATACATATTTTGTGCTCATTCTTTGAAGCAACTCTGGAATTGAAAGCTAATTTCTTTTGGTTACGTTTATGCGGTTGTTGTTGTTGATACATGAATTCTGTAATCACTCGCTTACAAAAATAAAACAGTTGACTGCAAAAATTCTACATGTGTACTAAAAAATGTTGTTTATAATGTTACTGAAAATCAATTCAGAGAGTTTAAAACTCTTAACAGTATTTTCAGGGAGAGTAAATTTGTAGAAGTAACACATAAACATAAACACGACCATCAATCTCAAACGCACAAAATTGGATAATCAAAAATATGCAACAGTAAAATGCAAATATTTACTTAGGAATTATGGGAGGGAATTTTTGCTGCATACACTTTCTTACAAACACACTCGCGAGAGTATTTAGAAAATCCGAAGAGCTTTATGTGATATTTATTTTAGTTTTATGTGAAAGAAAGCCATAAAAGAGAGAGTACACAAAAAAAAACTATGGCGATGATGAAGAATTTAAAGCAATAATATAATGTAAAGTAATTTACTGTTAAATTTACTTTGCAAACTTAACGAACCGTTGTTTTTCGACTGTTAAAGCATTTATGTAAAGGGGAGATAGCCTAGGTAGTAATATTACTCTTTTAAGGAGAGAAATGTTTTTGTTTGATGTTTTTAACAGTTCTTTTGCTTTTCATGCGAATGAGTGGGTGCGTAGTAAAATAATTACTATATGTTATTAAAGGTGAAAATTGGCAGGTACTACTAGAGAATGTGCTAATACCTATCCTATGGATTAAAAAATGATAATAACAAAAGTAAAACTTAAGAAAAAGTTTAATAACAAACGTAAATAGTAAGCAAAACTATTTTATTTCTTTCTTCAGAGGTTTCAATTAAAACCAGAAGTCTATAAGCAAAGAAGTTATATTTCTTAGCATAATTTTTCAAAAGGAATTAACATTGAAGAAGGAACGGTCTCAGGTATACTTAGCCTTTTATGACAATTCATCCTTAAATGAGCTGATATTTTCACTTTTTACAATAAATATATATATATTTAGCTTATTGTTTTGTTATCTATTTTGTGAGAATTTAATCCGGATGAAACCAATTGTGCCCCGATCTTGAACGCTGTGGCATAAAAATTTGTTTCTTTCTTCGGAGGAGAGTTGTCGTTGTTTTCTGCTCCTTTATGGTAGCGGCAGTTATTAAAATTGCTTTCTATTCGTAATCGCCGTCATAAATTTACAGACTAGAAGGTAAAGCCCGATTTGGATCCTCTCTGAAGCCGAAAAAATTGATTGATTTCTAGTTTTGAATTTGCGTGCAAACGCTTAAATGTACACTTTAAAGTCACCATTGCAGCTAACCAATTTGTTAATATGGATTAATTCCTAGATTAAAGATTTATTACTTAACGTCTTTTATAAGTGTGTGCGTCCATCTACATGGGGACAACGGATGTGTCAAATTGACAGGCTTTAAGAGGATTATATGTAACACAAAACACCTAACAAATCAGCGCTTCAGCCTTGGTCTCAAATATCTAAATTATGATTTAATTTTGAAACCACACTACTTTCGGCTTAAATGCATTGAATTAATGAAATCGAAGTATTTTCCTTTCAGTTCTTTAAGCATTTGAATCGTTATAATATAACTTATTTAGCATTTATATTGAAAAAATATATTAAATATATGTTTTTTTCAAAAATTTTGACGTTATTTTTTAATAATTGACGGGTTATTTTTTAATACGTTATTTATGCCACACACCTGTACATTAAATATTTAATATTATTGATTATATTTTGTAAGGTGAGGTGTAATTCTTTCTTTCCATTCAGTCTGTTGCACACACACATTACATAAATGTTAAAGAAGAGAGCTACTTAACTAATAACTCTCTCTCTCTCTCTTTCTCTCTCGGTTTTTCTCTCACGCGACATATCCACTTGCTTGGTAAAAACAAACAAACAAATTAACGTTACACTGTATTTAAAAGCGCTTATTTATGCTTGCTATTCCTCTCTTTATCTCTTTAAATTTAAACTCATTTATTTAGCTTTGTTCATTTTAAATTTTACTCCCATCTAGATTATTAAGTAAGTGCACATTAAGTGTTTCATATGCTTTTGATTTCATTCAGCTAACACTGTTGATTAAAATCCTAATAGAGTTTCTGTTACTGGTCTCGTATTCTCTCTTTAAATATATTTTAAACCTCTACGTATTCTTATACAGTATAAGAGCAAGGAACAGAAATATGTTTACTTATAGAATTTATTTTGATGAAGATAGGAACGAAATGGAAGTGAAGTGTAGAATTTGTTATTTCCTTATTGGATAATCATAAAGGGAGAGCAACGAAGAATTCTGCTTACTTGCAAATTCAAAATAGCTTTTATGAAATTTCGTATAATGCTAATTCAAGTATTTTTAATTTAAGAAATTGGATTGAATTTGAGAATGATTTTAAGCATATGCAAAATGCATATTTATTTATTTGTGCAATATTTATATATTTATATATGCACTGTAAGAACTTTTCTCTGTATATGGATACATATGGATACATATATATATTTATCTAATTAAGAGTTTTATAAAACTTTCCCCAAAAAAGTATTTGCAAAGTAAATAAAGCAATGATCAATCATGCTGAATTTTGTCCAATGTTTTCCAAATAATTTCAATATAGAAAGGACTACAATTGTTCAATGTAGGATAGCGTTGTGGAATAAGACAAAAAAATGTAATCATTAAAATTTGAATTATCGTGTGCAATACAACAATACCTGCAATACCTTAATCCAGTCAGTCCTCTACAATACTTTGCAAATATTTTGCAAATTAGTTAATATTTGGCCTCCAGTTCCTTGAACTGAGTTTCTTGTAAGATTTCGAGTGATTCAAAACGCATTTCTCGAGCTAATTTTAGCCTAATGCCCAATGAAGGAACGAAAATTTGTTGAAATTATATGGCATTACATTTCATCTCTAAAATATTGAATAGATAGCTAGACACATTTCACGTTGTAACTCAGTGCAATGCTATTAGTTTATAAAGAAAAGGTGACTATAATTTAGGTACACGGCTTTAAGGTATTCAATTCGGAATACATTATATCTTTGTATATTTTTCATTGGGCGAAAATTGGATTTGCAAACTATTTACCACATACACTACACAGATAAGCGGGCGGACAATGGACAGATGGTCTGACGGATATGCTTGGATGGATTTCGGATTTAATAGATACTGCTCATGAATATATAGAAATTATGGATTCCGATGATTAAGAATGTACACTCTATTTGGAGTCTGGGAAGCTTCTTTCTGGGTGTTAAAAACAAAACGAAAAAATGAATATACTCGACGTGTTATGTAATAATTTTACTTATGGTAGGATCCCCAAGCTTTCGTAACATGCAGATTCACTTTTTCTAACAGTGCTTTGAAATGTCTTTGTAGGTGACTAAAAACCGGGCAAATACGTTTTGTATAAGAAATAATTAGTTCTCTCTTTTTTCGTATTTTTTTTTTAAATATTTCAATAATTTTGTACATATTATTAATTAAAATATAAAATATTGGCAATAGTCAAGATGATTTTGGGAGTAAATATAAATATAGCCCGAGATAAATTATGCATTAAGTAAAGCATACAATTGCTTACATATGCTTTCGTCTGAAGTCTACTGGAAATTTCTATGTAATTTTAAATGTTTTCTTTTTTCTACTTCCGTAAACGAGCATTTAATCGTTTAATTGTATACAATTCCGAATAGATTTAACTACTCTCCGTCCGTCTGTACTTATGTTTGATAATTCTTCAATCAGAACGAGTGTCTGTTGTTGCAATGTTCTCATTTATAAAAGTGAACAGATCATGTTGCGATTTAGAGCACTTATTTTTTTTTTGAGAAACTAGAGCAACTTTGAAAAACAACTGTAATAGAATAGAGGATATAAAGACATTAATAGATTATGAACTTAGACAGTTATCGATCTAAAATTCAGATGGAACTTTTACTAGCAGTTTAAAAAATTTATTGGTGAAGTTATACCATCTAGATGGTCTTAGCGTCAACGCGTTACCATGAAAATTTTGAACATTTAAAATATTTAGTTTTTTCTTTGAAAAGTTTTCGAATATATTTGAATTCTCATCACTGGCAATAAGATGGTTAATGACGGCAAGAAGCTAAGTACTTATCACATCCGCGGTATTATCGTTTTTCATATTATTCTCATCAGTAGCAACAATATTTGTGGTAAGTCGAAAAACCAGAAAAAGAAAACAACATGAAAAAAATTTGCTCTGTGAACATATGATTCCATCCATTGTATGTAATGAAATTTTTTTCAATCAGTTATGAATCAATAATGATGACGATATAAATAGCAGTAACATGAATATCATCAAAGGAAAAATGCATAAAATTATTTTTAAAAGTAGAGTGCGTTGGTAAGAGAGTAACAATAAAGATAAAAAGCTAATGACGCGTGAAATATGTATTAAAATATTTATTAACATGAACACGCGTTCATATATACTTTAAGAAAAATTCACTCCTCAGAGGACACGCGTTAAGTCTTTTCATAAAACTTTTTTTTTTAAATTGTATCCATACATATAAGGTAAAGTTTCAGAAAATATTGAAAACTTATGGTATAACGTGAAAGAAAAGACCAGAAAAAATGTACATTTGTGCTTTGAAAATAAATTTGGTCTTAAGCAAATAAAAAATCGCTTAAATTATGTTTCTGACTTTTGTGTACTAGTCATCCTACGGATTTCAAGTTTTGAAACTTTCCTTTTCATACATATGTGTGAATTATGTCGTTCTTTATGCCAATCTCTTCGATTTAGGTGATGTCCTATGTACGATGGATGAAAAAAGGGTGAAATATGTGAATGGAGAGACAAACAATAAAACCGGACGGACAAGCATATTAACAGTCAGACGAATGATAGGACTTATATATGGACAGACGCAGGATAAAATGTATAAATAAATATAAAAATGGGTGAGTGAAGGACTTTTGAGTGAACGCAAAAGGTGAAATGGATAGATGGATGAGTTGGCATGACAACTTACCTTAATATCTTATGCTTATTATGTATTATGAATTATGTATAACTAATAATAATGTATATATTATTTCCCTAATGACGTTACAAATATAACGCTTAATCTAGTACATATTTATCCTTCGATAGAAGAGTTAAAGAACAGCAGAACTTTTTTGGAACATTAACTTTCTTCTGACTATTTCAATTTCCACATTTGACAAAAACATTGTAAAAGATTTGCCGTAGGCTGGAGAACGTGTGCATGATTTTTAATCGTTTATCTGTGTGATAAAGCACAACATTGTACCCTACATATTCACAAGTGATCATGCACGTTGACATGTACTGATACATTCGTCAATGAATTTATCAATCGTATTTAGTCGATTTTCGCTGTCGCCGTCGTTACATTCACATGTATCGTGTTTATGTAAGGTAAAATGCAAAACTTATTAAAAAACACAGTAACTCTGATTAAATGCTGTGGTGCCTGTTTGGACTAACAACAGCAGCCAACAGCAACTGTTATTAACATTACTAAACCCTTTAAAAGAGATAACAAGAATGTGATGACAGAAGATGACAGCATTGCGTAGCGCTCTCAATTTTTTACTCTACCCCTTACATAGAAGCAAGCCGTTGTAAAAACTATTTTCATGATTATTGATTTAGGATACTACATGTTTCAGTGCACTTTTTTGCTTGGACTAATTTTATAATAATTTTATGTAGACGTTATAGCATTTTGTAAGATTTATATTTTAACATTATTTGCATAACTCTTTGCAAATTAATGCCTTATGGTTACAAATTTAATATATCCATTATTTCCAAAATTCCGAAATATATCTAAAAAACATTATCAAGTTTTGGAACCTGATAAATAGTTGTGCGTATTGAAGATCGATGTCTTCTATAGGCTCTATGATTCAAAGTCTTTTTTCAAGTCTTAATAGAAGAACGCTTATTTCCGCTAGAATTGCCCTCATTTTCAAATTCAATTTTGAATCAATACATTTGCATTAAGTATATGTAGACCAAATTGATCGCTTTCTAGAAAAAAAATGTACTCATTTTATTTGAAATAAGAAACAAGTGAAACAGCAGAGTCTACATCACTTTTCGTAATAGAACTCTTCACTTATATAAAAAATTATAAATATAATCCAAAAAATAGGGCTACGCGGACCAAATTCGGTACAGTTAACACTTATGTTAAATTACTGACCAATTTCTATAATGAAATATTAAACTGTGAATTGTAAATTAAACACGAGAATACATAGACAGATGGACAGACATATTTAAATCGACTCAGGTATATAATGAATAAGAATATAATGAAAAGTCTGTCTCATGTCTTTTTAGGTGTTCCATATATCCACCAAAACTTAGACTACCCTACCATAAGTGGTGTGGGTTATAATTACATTTCTTTGTGCAAGCTGATTATTATTTTGTTAGAGAGAACTCAATGTCATGCATATTTTTTAGGGCATCTTATAGCGTTGTTGGTTTGTGCACATTTCTTACAGCTATATAAGCGTATCAATTTTCAGATTATTTTACATGTAGTAGAAGTTTGTTTTTCAGAAAAATTAAATCGGAAACAGCATTGAGCCTAATAACATTTTTCGGCAGAGCCGTGTGAATATTTACTTATTCATTAAATTCGACGTCACCAATTAATTATATCACCTTTGTCCGGCGAATACTACACCTATTTTATACCTATTACCACGAATTATGAAGGTGTACTGATTATGTTCTTTTGTTTATGCCATTCAAGAGTACATCCAAGTATATATCAAGGATCGCGATTGATATTACAAAACGAGTGAATGTCTGTCTATCCGTTTACCTGCCCAAAGATGAAACTGAGTTGATGGCCACGATTCGGGTTTTGAGAGCGCGTATAACCTGTCCGCAATCACGCCCATAATAGACAAAAATAGTATAAATAAAATTTCAAAACAGATATTAGTTGAAAAATTTAAAACAATATCTAACAAATATCATCATTTAGACGTGAAGTTTGCATTATAGCGTTCTTTAATTTTGTACACAACAACAATGTAACTGGAGAATCTCAGTTAGACTTTGTACGAAATTATCGGCATTGTGTACAAATGAAGTGATAATGAATGATAGTGCGCAGATAATGAATTTCTAACGTATAAGAATTTAAATATACAAAGTATTCGCACCACTCCATGCTTTGGGAATTCGCATAATGCTGCATTTAATGTAATTTTAAAAGAATTTAATATTATAAATCCCGTAGTCGATTATTCTGTTGTGAGGTTTATTAACTTTAATAAACGTATGGAAAGAGCTCCTTCAAAATTCTCCAACGTTTTGTCTCGCTTTTACATCGTTTTTTTCCATATAATTCTGACAAATCCCATAATTTTTAAAGGAAATTAATTACATTGTTCCAACATCAGCAGACTTTTAAACAATTAATTACTTACTACTTCGTTATTCCTTTGTTTTTCTTTTTTTACCTTTTTGTTTTTTTCTTATTGAAAGAACATCGTGGATCAGACGCTTTCGCAAGCAAATGAATATCATGTCATCATAGTAGCTTAAGTATGGGTAAGAGAATGGTAACAATATCAACAGAAGAAAGTAGTAGAAAAAGAATGCAAAGCTTAACATCAGTGGCTATATTATAGTAACAGGAATGGCAAAAGTCCATAGTCACTTATTCAGCCAGTGAGCAAGCACTTGATGGGTACAACATAAACTTGAAGGGTCTACTTCCGGTTTAACAATGACAATCAAATGACGATTACATCAATAAGCAATTTGAAAAGGACACACGCACATACACCTATCTGCAAATACAATGACGAGTTTTTGCTCGGATATGTACATATATATATATATATATATATATATATATATATATACACGTACATGATGGACGGTTGAACGAGCGAAACGATAGGACTTACGATACAAATAGGCATACAAAGCAAAAAAGGAACAAATTAAGTACGGGCATACGTACATATCTATACATGTGTATACATCGAGATAGCCCGGATTAAATACGTTTTAATGAAAAACTCTATAGCATAAAACGTGGTAGATGACGGCTTCCATAGTGATGAGCAAAGTGGACACACATCGTCATATGCGCCTACTTCTTATAAACCTCACAAGAGTCACTTGTCAATATATGCAATCGCTCCCAAAGCAACACAAGCAGGAAATAGCAATTGCACTTTCATCAATTTTTTTAAGCCTTTGCTTCATACACATTTTCTTCTTTCAATTCTTGTTTCACTTTTCATTAAAATATCAGCGGCGGGGACTTTTTTTTTGTTTGAAAAAAGAAAGCGAGGAAAAGTTGTGTGTGATTGAAAATTTTCACTATATATGTAATGTATGTTCAAGGTCTGAACTTAATGATGTGGGGACCAAAGACAGAGGCAACAATAATGTAAAAAAAAAGCAACTGATGAACACACTTTGACATACTTTAGCTATTTTACACGAATACCATTCAGATAAATGAGGGGACAACTAAATAGGAAAATCTGATAATGAGAGACAAGCGGTTACTGCGGAATTAAAAAAAAAAGAAGAAGAACAAGGAAAACCACATGGGCGATATGTGAAGACGATTTGTGGTAAATTGAGATAAATTATTTAGAATTTAAAAATGAATTCCTTGTTGAAGATTTCTTCTATATTATTTATTGACATTTTATGTTATTTATAAAATGCATACACTCGCCTAAGGACACACTTTGAATGCTCATTATTTAAAAGAGAAGTATATTATTTACAATTTTTTTTTTATTCTTTTATTTTTATTTTTGAAAACCGATCAATTGCCCAATCACTTTTTCTGAAGCTTAAGTGCTTTTATTTGTGATATGTGATAAGGTTTAGATCCACGGTCATTATAAATTTTTCAAGCTTCTAACTGATGACTAATTATATTTTGAAATTATCGTTTTTTTTCTAAACTTATCAGCTGCGGTCGGTTCTCTAGAGAGATGCTCGCCTAAATTCAGTCTAAATAACAAGGATATAAGTACTTTAGGCGAGTCCAGTATATTACTACAATTGGTTATAAAAAATTAAAAAGTCTTGTATATATTTCACTAAAAATTTGCGGAGTACTATTATTAACTATTAAAAGATCGTATTAACTTCATGCTACATTCTAATTGTGAATTCAATGCTTTGCACTAATGAATGAGCGACCTTCGTGTATTAGTAAAAATTAATTCGCGCGTTTAATTGAAAAACAAAAAATATATTAAATTTATAACAATAATAAAAGTCGATTTTAATTGAAATTTTATTTTAACTTTTTAAATTGCACCTTAGTGTGTTCAATAAACTTTGAAATTTTTCTTCAAAATTGTAAAGGGAAAAAAATTCGATTCATATTAAATCGTTATTTTTTCTTTTCTATTCTTCAGCTATTAATGTTCTTAAATAGCTGTTAATGTTAACTACAGTCACTTTGTGCTATCGTTTTAATTGCTCGTAAAGTCATTATTAGTGTTCGTAATATTGGACTATTAGAAAAATATAGAAAGAGTTTTAGTTTTTATTTTTCTTTTATAATTTAGTGCAATTTAAATTTATAGATTTTTATTAAAATTGATCATTTTAATAGCAAGAGAAACAGCGCGAATTATTAACGTGAGAGAGCTAATTATTTATCATTATATTGCGGTTGCATTTAAGAAATGTGCGTGTGTTGCGTTTATAAAACTCATATGCTTAAGTGCTTGGGCAAATAATATCAAAAGGCAGCTACAAATAAGTAAGTATTAGATTTATATGAATATACTTTGTTTCATATATGAACAAACATCCCATAGGTGGTGACCTCTTTTTTTCATTCTTCTTGCCCCGCCCATAAACAGGATTTAGAATCGCTTGAAGCGTTTGAATGCTTAACTAACATCTCTCCCCCCATTAACAGAGAGAACACTCGTACTTGAAAGGTCCATTTTCTTACATATTGAAAAAAAAAAAGTAGAGAATATTTATTCCAGTATTATTTCGAATATAAAAAAAAGGGAAAATTCTGTCTGAAAATAGGACGGCTTGTCAAAAGGCTATGCAAGAAGCGTGTATGGAAGCCGAATATAATTTTCTTATTAATTACACTGACGTTTGGTCTATATTACATTAATTTGGAAATTTCTTTAAAAGAGCTTGCTCAACATTTTCTTCTTCTTCGTTTTAATTATTACAGGAAAAATGTTGTTCTTTCTAAATGAGAATATATTAGATTCATTAAACGTAAGTCACAAGATATATATACAAATTAAGAATAATTTCACATGAAACACAAATAATTGTATAAGAAAACTGAAAGAAAAAAACACCAAAAATAGCAACTTAGGCACACAGGCAAGCAGGCATGTAAAGAAAACGAAGTCATTTGTTTTTTTTTTTTTTTTTATTAAAGCATATTAATGTGGCATACATAATTGAATACATTTACGTAGATGTATATTTATATGTATACGCATGTATTCATGAATGAAAGCAAGTTAACTCCCACCGGGATAGCATGTTTTGTTTGACAGAAACGACAAACAATCCTTCCATAAGCAAATTCATTTTTATATGTTTGCATGGATGAGTAAGTGCGTTTTATAACGCACAACGTGTATATATCAAGAAAAGAAAAGATGACAAGTAAAATTGAAAAAGAAAAGTATGACTAGAGAAGTGTGAGTCAACTAATTAAAAAAATTTTGAGCGTTCTGAAGATCAAAATTCTTGTATTTAATACATGCAGTCAATCTGTGTGCACTTATACTCTGATAAATGACCTTAATGGGCATTATATGTCAAATTAGGCTTAATATTTTTTAGCCTACATAATATATGAAACACGAGGTTATTTGGAAAATAAGTCCATCAAAAGAAACTTTTTAATTATCAAAAAAAAGTATATAAACACACAAAAGATATTTGTATTTTTTGAAAAATTGTAATAATTAACAATGAAAGAAATTTCAAATAAATTGAAAAATTGTCATTTATTAGTAAATTTTCATAAATATGCACAATGAAGGTTTTTCACTTACAATAGGAAGTCGGTAGAAAAAAATCTTCTATTATTATGGTTATTATGGTTACGCCGACATCGTCTTTAAATTCCGACTTTTTTGTTTTATTGTTTTTACATTTTATTCAAATGCTCGTATAGCACTGCTGCCAACTGGCAGCCTCTCTCTTTTTCTATTTTACTCGCTCTCTCATATAAAGCTTTGTCGCTAAGTAACGGTAACTCATTTTCATTACCCTTTTTCTTCTTTGTCAAAGTAAGTTCCAGATTCTCAAAAGCTATATATACGTACATACTGCTATATATTAACTGCTAATAACAGTAAATAGTAAAAAATTTGTAAGTTTTTAAACATTTATTATTAAATATGGAAATTACAGATAATTGAAACTTTAAATACTAAATAACTAAAATGTTTAAACTTTAGATATTTATATTCGATCCTTTCCTCTCCTATGCCGAATATCGTTCAATATTTCTTAAAATAAAATTAATTTTAATAATTAAAATGAGTTCAGCAAATTACCTAATATAAAGCGCTTTTGAATAGTGAATATAAACTTCGATAGATAGGTATGTATTTTTGTTTTGCTTGTGTAGCGATATCCATTTACTCAGTTTGTGAAGTCTACATATACGGTGCAGTTATTATTCTTTCCATTACTTGTGTTTACGTCAATAGCAATTCTCTATGCCGTCATGAAAGCTATTTATCTTTGTCACTCGAGATTGAATTGACGGAGGATCTGTAGGCAATAGACAATTCTTTGGACAAAAAGACAGATTAATGAAAACAACAAAATGATTAAGAAATTCGCCTATTTACTAAACTAGAAACAAAATTATTCATAGATGATATTGTTAGCAGTAGACGTGTCTTGCTCTTAGCAAATAACATACCCTGTTTATGTCAATATATCATAAATTCCAAACTGATCTTTCAAATGCTTTAATTAAAACGGCTACTTTGTTGAATTACTTGTTTTCGAAACATGAAGATGCTAAGCAGTCCTGTGTAATGATTGAATGTTTATGAAAAAAGCATTAAACAACAAGATGGAGAATCTGTGACGGGCATACGCTTATATAAACGATAAGTTTGCAATATGCAGTTGAACAAATTGTTATCATTTGCTTAACGTGAGCACATGCCGTGTAACCCATGGTGCACCATGGTGCAAAGGACTATTTTCCAGCGAAAGATAGTCGGCGTCCCTCAGACTTTAGAACAATTCCCAAAAGAGGATTCCACAATTCCTGAGGTTCCAGAATAAATATTCTCTGGGTATATTTCAGAGTACCCCTCTAGTCAGAGGATGAAACACATCTAGCTACTCTCACAACCACCGCGCTTCTTCGCGAAGGGCCGTACCAGCGGTCGGACAACAAGGCATTCTCTAAGTTCGTTGATGCTGCCAACATAGTACAAAGAGCTTCTTCATTTGGGCAACCGCGGTTTTCATATTTTTCGTGTTTAGATTTTCTATACATCTCGGAAGCTAAACTCTCCATCACGTTTACAGGTCAGCATAAATGTCTAAAAACACTTTTCATTAACATTGCTTAATGTATATTATATTACATATAAGCATAGAAAAGTACGCAAGCGATCCCTTACCTAATTGTAATCAATATTCTCTTTCCCCTTTTCTCTAAATATAGAAATAAATACTAAATTTCGTATAAACCGACTACAAAACTGGAAAAGATATATTTGGCAACAATATTTGCGGTGGCGTAGTGTAGGTAGGCGTAAGCATGTTTGGTGTTAGAGAGAATAGAATAGAAATAGAAATCAATAAATTTCTCTATCACTAGGTTTATTTGCGTAAGAAAAACATGCGCGAGAGTAGAACAAAGGGATTCGTAAGCGAGAGAAATCGAGCAATCCTTTCTTGTAGCGTTATGCGTAATGTAAATAAAATCCGCCAATGATTGTAATAATTGACAAGATGTCATCGATTGGCATCCATTTTTTTTTTTTTAGGAAAGAGAGCATTCGTCGCCATAACCTTTTGAACTTGCGTCATATCGTTGTCTAGTAATAAAAGAAAAGCGCTGTTCACTTAGGAGGCTTTAACATTTATGTTGAACACATAGACGTATAGGAAATAATACATATGGACACTTTTAACAATGATGTCCCTTTCTTTGAATCATGATGTTAGGTTTTTCTGATAGCTTTTTAAAGACTTTTTTTTTTATATAATAAGACATGTAATGAAAGAAAACTCGAGGAAGTAATTAAGGATAATCCCCGAAGGGGAATGAGAAAATGAAGATTTCTCTCTCCACCTACGAAATACTTATGATAATGAACATTGTTTGCTTTCTCTAATCAAAATTTTACGTTCATAATCTGATATTTGCCAAGTTCGGCTATCGCAATCGATGCATAAGAAAATGTTAATAAATTACTAGAGTCGAACGGCTATTCCGTTCAATAATACTCGACTTTAGTCAATTAAATGTTTTGAAAACGTTCACCTGTTAAAGTCTGTTAACAACCATAATGAATATTCTATACTCTTTCTTCTTGTTCTTATATAGAGAAATTAACTATTCTCAGACTAGACAAGAGCGCTTCAATAATCGTTTGCGTTATTTCCTCATTCGCTGATTATAGTTATCACCGTATTTTACGGTAGCTTTTCTTTTCTTTTATATTTTTGAAAAATGGATTATTATACTATATGACAGACTAATGCCTTAAGGAAACTCAAATAGCACAACGACAACAATAACAATATGATATGATTTTCTAATGGCAAAACGTTTAACACAAATCATTGTCGCCTTTTATGCCTTTCTCTCAGTGTGTCTTGTGCTGAGTAGGTTGGCGCTTCAGAACAACAAAACTATTAAAAAATTCATGAACTCAGGCGAATATATACGGGTGTGTGTGTGTGTGTGTATGTGTGTGCGTGTAAGTACGGTGTAGTGTAAATGCTACTACATCGTTAACACCATGCAAACACATTTATTCAAATATATATATATATATATATATACAGTTGCTCAGTACGCAGACTAACATGTGTATCTATGTAAATAGATAAGGAAGCTATTTGTTAAAGAGACAAAAAAAGAAAAAGGAGAAGGAGAAGCAGAAGCAGAACAACAAAACCACTTGGCAATGGCGTTTAGTTTTATATTTTTGGCGTAATTTTCCGAAAATTTTCTAAACGTTAGACGTAAATTATTTTACGCATAAACAACTTCAAGTGGAAACAAAACAAAAAGAAAATGTAATCATATACAAGGGAGTCTTAAAGACCCCAGAAATATATAATAAGGACATGAGTTAGTGAAACTCCTTTGTTTAGATTTATGACTTTGGAAATCTTGTTTATCTCCGCAATAAACGTTTTTGACTGGCGTCATTTAAAAAGTCAAGCATACATATACATTTTATGGAAAGAAAGGAAACTCGATGCCTGCATTGTAAGTAAGTGTTGAGTGAAAGTTATTCAAAAAAAAAAAACATAATTTTTCCTTTAAGAAGCGATTTTATGCATTATTAGTTTTTAAAATCCCTAAAACCAAAAGATTTGATTGATTTTTTTTTTGCTCCAAATACTTACAAATTGAATGCCACTCTCCGTTTTATCCATCACCCGAAATACATTTTTTTTTCTTAATTTATACGCGTCAAATGTCATTATTTAGATAATTAGTTTTCACAATCATGAATAATGATCCAATCATCGTTCCATTATATGAATATATTTAAAATGATCCAATCACTCTCACAAAAAAAAAAAAACAAATTCCCAAGACGTCATGTAATGCATTCCTTCTCAGGTTAGCTGAGGTCTTGGAGTGTGGTATTGGAATACTCATTAGGAAAAGTGTTTGAAAAAGTGTTGATACGAGTTTTATAAGACATCGTATAGTATTTAATTTCATATCGGATTTCATCTTGTCGATGTTTTATTTAGAAACATTCGCCATATTACGCTTTATTCTGGTCTTTGCACGATCTTTAGTTTATTGTTAGTTACACCTCTACTAGACAATTTTGTGCTGCACTCTCAGATTGAGTTGAGAAAACACTTATATACCTTTGCTACATGCTTCCTGCTGTGTAGCCATCTACTGCTGTCATTCTCAGTGGCACAATAAACGAGAGAGAAAAGGTCATCATCTAACACGCAATACCTTTGCGAATTCTTTAGATTTCCATTCAAATTAGTGCCAACATTTGCATTTGAAAAAATTGTTCCATAAAACTTTAAAATGTTTCAAATAGTAGTATAATTCAGAATAATGACGTATATCTCTCGCGATCTATAATAATATATTTTTTCATTCAATTTCTTCGCATAGTTCTAGTCGAATTTGTTGCTAAACTTTCACACGGCGTTTGTAGTAGACAATATTTTATTACCAAACGTAGTTGCCGACCTTTTTAATTCATTTTTTTATTTTTTATTTATTTTATAAACCTGACTGTAGCTGATTCATTTCTAATATCAAATCTATGTTCCGGGATTAGTTTTCATTGTTTACCGTTAACACTCCTAACTTTGACTAACTAGACGTATTCCAAATTTTGTGTTGCTTAAAAGTGTATGAATATCTTATGAATATCTCTGATAAATATTTTTTAGTAGGAAGAGACCAACGAGAGGATATTTTCATGGTGGATGTAAATGTGCAATATGCTAATTAATTATCGAGCAATACGTTGATTAATGGCTCTATAGTTAAGAAGTTAACACATTTATCTTAAATGGTGGTAGATACGTATCATATAGTTTTTTTTTCTTCTTTAGTACAATAGTTTTTCCCCGAAAAAGTGTATAATTGACTCAGCATTCTTTTTCATATTCATTTAATGCGTCATCTTTCTCTAAACTATTGCATTCATTTTGCGCATGCCTACCTATTGCGTGTCTTTATGGCTTAATTGTTTCGCTCGTTTCTTTTTATGTTATTTTTTTTTAACCTATTTATATACTCATCATCATGGCAGCATATTGATGTTGTCATTCTTTGTAAATGCGTAAAAGACATATCACATTTATCCTGATTAGCCTTAAGTGATGTAGTTCTATTCTTTTGTCTGATCTCCTTGATTTTAACTTTTCCTAACAAAATTTAAAAGGAAAATTCTAATAATGTTTGTAACAAATAGAAAAGTGCATCTATGACCTTTTTTTTAAAAATAAAACAAAATCTTAAGACTTTTACGATTGTAGATGTAATTTTATTTTATATGTATTAAATTTCGTAAAAGTAATAAAATTGTACGTATTTATTAGACTCCTAAGAAGACGTTTGATATATCCAATGAAAATTTCATAGTGGAAAGCGGATCCAGCAATTTTTTGGGCCTTACTTCCTTAATTTACCGGTGTGGCAAATAGGGTCATTGGACGCAAAAAGGAAAACAACATTTTTTGGCACAATTTTTTTTTTTTTGATTTTATTTTTCAGCACAATCTTGGCTTAGATAGACACATTGAAGGCACAGATTTACAAATTTATGAAATATTCTAAGCTGTCGAATAGTTCAACAGAACTATTTATTTGTATATTCGACGCAAAGCGGGATAAGGTATCTCTTTTGAGATATGCAAATATTTCCAAACCTGGAAAACATCGTTATTGAGCAAGCGATTCCTTTGTCCAATTTTATAATTCTGGCCGCATAAAATTTGTTAAATAACTTCCGCATATCATACGATGTTATGAAAAAGTTGATTCCTTGTATAATACTTGGATTACCTTTGAGATATTACAAATATTTACGTTCTCCAGATCAAAGAGATAAAAAACAAGCAGGTATACAGCCGCCCTCTCGAACCAGTAAATATTGTAGTAGAAAATTGTAACTGGTCAAATACAGTTTTGAATTAGATCAGCACTATTAATATTTTGAAACAGAAATTGATCCACTTCTGAACGGTTCAGACTGAGAAACAGAAAATTAGAAAAGCGAAAATACGAATTTGTTTTTAATAAGCTACAAATATCTGGCGCGTCCGACTGTTTGTAGTTGCCTGTTGTCGCAATTGAAATGGCGTACTATTAATTGGTAAAAGGTGGCTATTGAGTTTGATTTGCTCATAAGCTTACCCCTGTGCTCAAATTCGTATTTACAATTAATAAAAAAACTTCTATTTTTATATAAAGACTTGAAAAGCAAGGTATCTAAGGTTCGCCGCAAAATGCACATAATTTTCTTGTTTATTGGTTCAAATGTCTTCATTTCACATAGTTTCAGGCCGTTCAGGTATTTACTCAAGAGCTGTCTTGAAATTTTGTTGGCTGTCATTGTTGCTGTAGTTTTTGTTTAAAGTACTTTAGCCATCAAATACCATAAATTGATATGTTATTGACAGGCAAGGTGTAAAGTGTGATGTGGTATATATAGAAGGATAAAGTTGAGTGGGGGAGAAAGAGAGAGAGAGAGAGAGAGAGAGAGAGAGAGAGAGAGAGATGTAAAGAGGTAAAAACAACCGAAACATAAAAAACGATTTTACTTAAGAATTTTCGTATTGATTTTTTTCTTTTCACCTCCAGTCAAGTGTACTTTGCAAGCTCATACATTAACACCATTTACAAACATACCATAAATGTCAAAATCATTGAATGCATGTGAGTATGTGTGTGTGTAAATGCGTGTGAGTGTGTGTTGATTATTTCATTTTAGAATTTTTCTTGGCACACATTCTGATGTATTCGTATATAATTAATAATTTTACAATGTGCTTTCTTCTTTAATACTCTGCTTATTGCTTTTTATATTGGTTTGGGTATTTTTAAAATTTTTCTGACATTTTTTAATTTAAACTTTATTTCGTGTTCTTTTCGTTATTGTTATTATTGTTATATTTTGCTTCGTTGGTTTTTCTTTTTTTAAATAATTTTTACTTTTTAATTATAATCCTCCACCAGGGTATTACTTTATGACAGTTTAACGTTTATCCATGTATTAATTTTTAAAAAAATTTAAGAAAAACATTAGCAACAATATGACAAGAAAAGGACTAAGAAAATGGCTTAGCAAAAAAAAATAAGTTAGTTCACACGCTTTTCAGTCGACTTAAGATGGTATGCTCCAAGATTCAATTATGTCTTGCTTTAAGAATTCAAAGGAAATTGTAAAAAAATAGGCAGATCTGTAGTAAAACATAGTGGCACATCGACATTTTGAACGCTGTTACGCACTACGTTATATTGTTTAATGAAACTCATAGAAGATGAGCCCAATAACGTGATTTGGCGGCAACTATGTTGGTAGCTAGGACCAACTGTGAGCAAACTCCAGTTTTACATTTAAATACCTGATGATGTAGTGGTTGCTCGGTTACGTATCAGGCACTTATGTCGATGAGTGGGCTTAGTGAGGAGGGTTGTAGTGGTATATAAGAGTCAGTTGTATCTGAGTAATATCTAGTATTATCGGAATAGTATCAAGGTAGTATGCAAAGTCAAATAAATTCAGTGGCTGTGTATTGATCGATAGTCTGTGTATATTTAGCAGAGCTGAGCCCAATGGGAAATGATCTTTAATAGATAATTTTGTATGTTTCACTAGGTGTACCTAATTTTTGTAAGAAATTAATTTCTTTTTCTTAATATTATTGCTACCATTTAGTCAATCAAATCAATTATATTCAAAATATGGCCGAGAGGCAGTCAAAATGAGTTATCATTTGCGAGCAATGATTTTTATATTCACTATGGCAGAGAGGCAACCGATTAAGTATGCCATTTCGCCATTTCGTGACTCAAAAATAATTTCCATCAATTCGCAACAAATTTTGCAACATTCACACCAGTATCCGACATTGACAGAACAATTTTTTTCTTTTCATTATGGCGGATGTAAAAATTGGACGATTCAAAACCATTTTTGTATCCTTTGTTTTTATTTAAACAGTGAAGACCAATTTTCTAACAAACCGACATTCCGATAATTTCTATTATTCAAGAAAATCTTTAAAGGGTTTGAACGCTGTATTGTACGTGGCACTAGATTACTAATTGCCTGCAGGTATTTCACTAAGCAACTACTAGAGATTTGTTATGAAATTTTAAGATTTAAGCAAAGATCCCATTATTACGCTTTTCAAATCATTGTATTTAAACATAATCACGTTTTCTCCTTTTTGCTTATGAGACGTGCAGCAATTTCCTTTATAATCCTGCAAATATACTCACGTTCGTAGTTAACTTCATGCTTTGCTTTCTTCGAAAGTTATGATACTATGCTAGCATTAGAACATATATTCATCCTTTATTAGCATTCTATCGAAAATTGCATAATTCATGGCCAACGAACAATATTTTTTCGAAGAGATGATTAAAAATACTCTTTTTGGACTAGCCTCTAGTAAAATCCAAGCGAAAATCATTTGACTATGTGTCCACGTTTCAAAGCTGAAAAGCTAAAAATTCAAATGTGTTTGCTTAGAAATTCCTCAATGCAGTTAGTTCATCAGAACAGTATAGCAGTATTGGTTGTTTTCGGTCGGGTTCGCCGCTGTCAGTGCAACAAGCAATGCAATACAGCATAAGTAATTATGGCATAACTGCTTACAATTAGGAAGAAAAAAAGGGAGATATAGAGAAGGAAGAATGAGCAAAAAGTTGGGTTTTTAATTCGATCATTTCAGTTGTAACAGGAGATAAGACTAATGGAATATATCAAGAAATATACATCGTTTTTATCGTATTTGCTGAAAATAATTTATGCTGTACAGTTAAAGGATTTCAACATAATTTACAAAAAAGGAAATTTTGGTATATATTTATTAGTACCAATATAATCCAATCATTATAAAATTTTTTATATTTTTTTTTAACATGTTACTCTTTTTTTGATATAAATATAGTCTCGATCGAAGTACTGTCAGATATACAATGAATTTTGAACAATTATTACGTCTTCCTTTTAATGAAGGATGTCGAAGATGTGTAAGTACTTGTTTCGAATGAAAAAACTTTTTATGATTCGGAAAATACACTGAGAACTACTTGTATAAGTAATGACTTCAGTACGATAACCGAACAAACGCAAAAGTCAATATTTCAATCAAAACTCTTGACTTGTTTTGTGCTTTAATGTTAATGAATATTTTGGAGAGGAACAGCAACGAAGCATACGACAAGAAAAAGAAATTTTATTAACTTTTCGTTTTACGTTTAATGCAGAGGAGAGAAAGAAGAAGGCATAATGGTAAACACATTTTTATAAACCTGAAAATATGCTTAGAAAGGCACCTGATACCTTTATAAACACATTTACAAACATACTGTATGAATGCACATGCACGTCTGTATAGAATTTGAGCAGAGTTTATATGTGTTTGATGAAACTTACATAAATTCACAGTTATAGAGTAGAGTTATTTTATAGGCAAACACAAAAACCTTTTCTAATTTAAGCTTTATCCAAAAAAAAAAAATTTTTCATTCACTTACATACACTACACCACACATACACTTTTATATACTTGATATATACACGTTAGCACAAAATTTTCTTTTTGATTGCAGGCTGTAGAGAATAATCAAATTCACACAAAAAAGTTTTCATTCATTGTGTTACCTTTTGATGTTTTGATTGCTATTGAAAAGCTAATCAAATGTCAAATTCACCTATACACTCGCACACACAAAAGAAAAGCCTTTCATATATAGTTACACCCGACACAAATTTGCACAGCTTTGTATTATACGTTCAGGCGTCTGATTTGTATTATATAACAAACGATTTTTGGTCTCATTCTTTTTTCAATCAGACTTATTATGTTACTTAAGTTGGCAGGCAGGTGGGGAATTAAGTAAGCACTTCAATAGAGGGTGTCGCTGTCAAGTACTTACATATTTACAAATACTTGAGGATTTTCTTTTCCTTTTATTTTTTGCCTTTAATGACGGCTTTATGTTTACATAACTAATTTTGTAAGAAAATATAATATAAAAACATATGTCAAAGCAATTAAAATTATTAAAGCAACAATTATACGACAGCTCATAATAAAAGTTATTACATTTTATCTTTTCTTTATATAATAATATATACGTTTTTGATGTCTTTCTATTGTCTTTACTACTATAATTGTTATTGAAGATACGTTAAGTCTGATGGATGTTTTTAAATCACAGAAGAACCCATTGAAAGCAATGTAAACGTTACATTAAGTGTATCTTTGTCAATACAGCGATTCGAAAAGCTTCATCATCAGCTTGTTTTGTTGGCGGTTATGCTCTTTGAATTGCGTTTACCGTTTAAATCTTATCCTTGAAATATTTTCCACTTTATTAATTCATTTTTATTTAACTTCAAAAATCATTACTCCAACTTTAAAAATCATAGTTTTAAACCTTTTGATTACATTATTGCACAATTAATGCTTTATAGCATAATGCCTGTATAGTACCTATAAGAATCCTTATCTTATGATCTACCGCTTAAGGCAGTAAACCTAATAACAGCTAAAAAAACACAGGGAGGGATCAGAACGGGGGCGTGACTTTGATCTTTACAAAATTTTTTCGTCTCACATGATTCTTCATTAATAGTTCTCGCGAAAATTTTTAAAAAGTTTAGAACAAAGTCTATTATGAATTGCAATTTATAGACTTTTGCTTATTGTAAGCGCGATCTGTAAGGATTTTCAAGCCTGGTGGTTATATATACATTGTAAGTTTTCTATTATAATATTTTGAAGAACAGATCATGTATATATATATGTATACTTCTCCCCTTCAGTTTATGTTCTTTTAATGGACAAATTTATACAATTTACGCGTGGTAATGGCATTAGAACTAAATTCGCTAACCAATCAAATACATACATCTGTAGAATCTATTAAGTGAATACTTATTCCTTAAGATGAACATATGGAGAAATTATGGATTTACTCGCTCCGCCTGTTAAAACCTAGTTATGTTACAGTGTAGCTGGTTAGCTAATCTGGACATGCTCGAACATACATTTATCTGCCTACTCTCTCTTATTATTCATAGAAATTACTTATATGTCATTTTTAAAAATTGTTGTAACAGATTGATGTACCAGACAAATATTTCGATCTAGCTTCAAACATCATTTTTACTTGTTTAATGTAAAAACAAAAAAAAAAGCAAAAAAAGAAAAGGAAATATTAAAAAGCAAGCACGCATAAGTTTTTATGACATATCGCATGTACGCAAGCAAACATAACATCATTCCCTTTGCCACCGCTTTCTTAAACCGCATGCTCTCTTACAAAGCTACACACCGTTTCCTTTATCTATTGGTGTTGTAGTTGAAAAAAGTTGGAGAAAATTTTACAAAATTATGGTATTTTTAAGATTTTGAATTAAGTTTATTGACATATTACTAATTAGACAGAACATGACAGCGTATCAAGATTTATGGCGCTCGATAAGAAATTGTAAAAGGCAACAAACCATAGCATAGCTTGTATGTATGCATATTCAAACACATACATATACAAATAAATAATACGATGTCGTGGCATATTGTTTTTGTAAGATCAATGAACGCATTTATTTTAATTTGAATATATATATACATATATATATATATATGCATATATACGCACAAATATTTATAAAATACTTGAAACTTTATTTATAAAGTCAATGAATAGAAAGAACTGAATCTATAAATTTTCAATGCAGTTTTTTTTCTTTTTCTTTTTCACAGATTGCTCGATATTTTCTGAACATATGTTACTGGCGCAGTGCTTTGCCGGTAAGTGTTTATATTTTTTAAGATCTGGCAAAGTGAGCGAGAGTACTCCGAAGAGAGAGGAAATTTCGCTATCAAAATGTAGTCAGAAGTATTCCTTATAGGATAAAGTCAATAGCACGTGATATTAACATATGACTGAACACATTTTTTTTATATTTATTATTTGTAACCTTTTGTGACTTTTAAGTAAATTTAATTATCTTCTCTTTTATGTGTTTGTTTAATGTCATGTTATTGTTTGTTTTCTTATAAGCACAAAACAATAATAATTCAAAATAAATTTAAATTGAAAGCGTTTTTGAAAATGCGATCAATATAAAGCTACGCATGAATTTTACATCAGAAATAATTTATAATAAAATCTTAAGTAATAACTAAATCATTTTTTTTTAAATGAATATTAGGAAAAGCAAAAGTTCGGAATATGATTCTATCCCAACCAAATTTTCCACTTTCATATAGTACGTTAAAGTATTACTTTTCATTAATTTTGTTGGAAAATATTAAAAATAACGAAATTTTTTTTCAAGTTACAACTTTTTAAAAGGAAGGCCTTATATAGGAAATAATTCTAAAAATGCAATTCGTTTTCAATAGAGTTCGTCTTTGAGTCAAGACATTACATGTCATTGTAGGAAATTTCATTAAAACATCTCGAAAATTGTCGACCTTTACGTTGACGGACGGATGGACAAACATACTTAGATTTATTCGGAAAGTGATTTTGATTTAGTTTTTTCCATAGTATTTGTGCGTTTGGTTTTTATCCAAACAGAATTTATTAAATTTCACTAGGCTCTCTTATTACTCGTTAGCGCTATGCCTACAGTATAAGCTGAAAGCGCGTCTGTTTTCTGGCTGTTTTGCCCTGGCTGTTTTCCATCGTATTCCATGACTGGCTGTGTTCCATAGTGTTGTATAAAAACAGAAAGAATACGCCACGCCCACTTATTAGAAAAATGGCCTTTTCCACCTTTTTTAAGATAAAGGTGGTGGGTGTAAAGGATTCGGCACAGCTGAATATAATTTTCTTACTTGTTTTTACTTACCCATGTATACGTATTTAAATCGTCCGCCTTTACCCGTGATTATTCGAAAGTGTCGTTTATACATTTTAATAAATATTATTATAAAAAAACTTGATTTCTTTATAATATTTTCCTTTTTCACATCTTGTCATAAAAGCTGCTGTTCATGTATAGACACAGAGTTCGCCTCTATTATCCAAAGTGAAAGAAAGAACTTTTAAAGTTTTCTAACTTAAAAATCTTTTTTTTTTATTCAAAATATTTTCGAATGATTTTTCTTTACTTTTACTTTAGAGTTTAAACTAAGTCTTTTTAGTTCGTTGCTCTTATATATACGAACGGATGTAAAAATTACTTTATTTTCTATTTTTACCGTAAAATTAAAATTTTTTGTCTTCTTCTTTTCTGTTTTTAGTACGCCTTCAGTTCAGTTTAATATTCAATTTAATTAAATATTCTAATCGCACCACTGAGCCACTTGTGGCAAATTGTCGCTTAAGTAACGCAAATGTATACAAAGACTCAAAATCACACCAGGCATCTTTCAACGACGTGCATTTCAAATCAGTAAAAAAAAAATAAAAAATAAAAAAAAACGTAAATATAGAAGAAACTTTACAGACAGACTACTTAACGCCTGAGACATCATCATTTGAATCATTTGCGTTGTTGTAGTTTGAGCAGACAGACAACAGTTACAAAGGCCCGCGCGTATCGAGTAACCACGCAAACCTTATAAAAAAAAAAACTTAAATTTCAAACAAAAAAAAAAAAGGAAAAGAGAAAAAAACAGTTGGAAAAGAATTTATTAGAACAGCAGCTATAGTATAATGATATTAACCTCGCTGACTTCAATAATATATCAACAATACGAACAGCGTCACAATAACAAGTACGTTGCCAACCAAAAGCGCGCCCGCTATTCAATTGATTTCTATATTCATTCATTTATATGTTCACTTAAGAAGTACACCAGATGACGCAGCTTTTGCAATGGTTTTGTTGTTATTGGATAAATGTTTAATGTAGTGCCAATGTGACGTTTCTTGCTTGCCTTATCGAGAATTGTGGTGTTTTTCTGAAATATCGCTGTTCCTCTTGCCAATGTGCGAACTACGCACTTGTGTTAATTTTTTTTTTTTTTTTTTGTAATTTTATTAAGTTCGCAAATTGAAATGAACTTTTGCTATGGTGATAATATATTTTCTTTCCGTCTTTTTTGTTTTTTTTTTGTTTTCTTTTTATATCAAAATATCTTCTTGCTTTTTGATTGTAACTGGGCTACTAGTGCTTTTGCTTCTGCCATTTCCATTAGGCTTTATAGTTACGAACTGTGAACAATAATGTAACTGACAGTGATTGAATAGTTAATTTTTAAAGAATTTTTTTAGGAATGTTCGTCATCCATTTCTTTCCATATATCTTTTAACATCAGTTGGACGCGCCCGAGATGTCAAGCAATGTATGGAATAATATTGTAATTTATGTAAATACTCTTGTTCATGTAAATAATACACATAGCAGGCATCGTATTCTACTCATCGATCATTGATATAAACAAGAACGAAAAGAATCTTGTGCCTGTAAATAATTTGCTAACTTTAGAGATCGGGGAATATGTTGCTTCACCAAAAAAAAAGAAAAAACAAAAGCAAAATCGGAAGTGCATATAATTTAAATGAAAAAAGAAATAATGTTATGTTTGGCCCTACTTGTCAGTATTCTGCACTACTTTTTTGCTTTTGACAGCAAAATTGAGGGAGATCTATTACCTCGCTATACCCCGTGCACTGTTTATATCCCACACGTGGTATATCATTTATATTTCAGGAGCAGATTATGAATGACTACTACTACCTAAGAAGCATATTTACACTCACGCTGCTTTATTTGTATATAATTTCTAGAAATTGGGAGGAAATTGTTAAAAACGACTCGAGAGATTTAATGAAGAAAAATAAGAACAAATTTTAGATCGCTTTTTCTTTTTTTTATTTTTTTGGTGTTGGAAGTAAGATATAGTTTAGTCGATTTTGCAATAGATAGCTATAGCGATATGTGACTGATGAAAATAATATATAATAATAATCGTTGTAGAAGTTATACAACAGGCTGAGGCGTTTGCCAATGTAGCCCCACCGAAGTATTAGTTAATTTTTGTCCGCATCGTAAGGTTATTCCCGATTGAAAACGGCAGTTTTCGAGTAAATTCTCGTAATTTGCGGGAAATTTTGCTTTTGCCGTATAATTCAAAAGATGACGCTGTTAAACCATTACGAACAACAAAAAATAGTTGAATAGGTGATATTCAAAGTAGGAATAACCGTAATGCAGAAGACTATGCGAACGATTAATATGAAACATAAATCCGGCAATCCAGGACGTTTACGTTTGTGGTAGAAAAGGGCGTAGAGGGGAATGAAGAGAGATGAATGGGGTTGTTCCAACCGCCATTAGGGAATGCTACGAACTAATAACTAATGAAGTTGGGACGAAAAACTGGAAACTGTCAAAAGTTATGACATCGTTGGTTCGCAGTGTGACGAAATTCGGCTTCATTTACCAAAACTCGTCTGTAGAACCAAACGAGAATATGCTGTCCTCCCCGACTGTTACGCGCCAAATGTTTTCCCCTTACAGAATTCATATTTTATCTACAAAAGTAGCTAACGATCGGTAATACCTTTTGACCGTCATTTTATAGAAAAAGAATACGATTTGTAACTCGCTAACAAGTCTGTTTGAAAATATACGGTCGTATCTGTACTTTTTACAGCTGGCACTACGTAAAAAAATGTCTTCATTTTGAACAAGTTAAAGAATTTATCTTCGCTTTATTAAGAATTTTGTCATGTCTATCAATTCAATATATATTCATATATAAATGCAATAAGTGTATTAAATTCGATTTTATAACGTTAAGTAATATTTTTTCGGAATAAATTTATTGATATTTACCTTTAAAAATTTATAAAAATAAACGCTTCTGTATTCTTTCTTGATTCTTTCTCCTTCAAGTGAACATTATTTTTATTGTTTTTTGTGTTAAGAACAAACGCTTCGCTTTGGGCGAACTTTGGATACCCACAACGCATCATGTCAACACATAAAAAAATTTTTTTTATTTTTTTTATTTGATATTATTAATTACAAACGTTTCAGTTGATCGATCGAGACTTATTTTGTAATGGACTTTTAAAATAAATGGAATAAATTATAGAACAAAATTTTAAATCTTAAATTGAAATATTTTATCGATTGCGATCGTCTCCATTTTCGAAGCCCATCCATACTTACAAGGAGGTTTTGAATGATCTTTGCAAATATTTGAACAAAATTTCATCCATGATTTGTAAGTTATATTTGCTTCTCTATTGCACTTAAACTGTAAAATAAAAAAAAATAAAATAAAATAAATTACCAAGATGCAGTTTTTTTTGGATATTTTTTAGTATTTTCGAACATGACTGATCCAATAAATCCACTCAGCTTATTTGTCTGCTTATCAAGAGTTATTTTATGGCGTCCTGTATCTTACACAGGATAAATGTAGTGCAACCCCGTATTTCGCTGATGCGCTGATGCGTATAACAACGTTTTCTTCGGAGAGAATGATTTCTCCGTAATTCATAATCAATCGTCAATGAAAATTTACGTTTAATATTTGTCTTGTTTCTTACTTCTTTTTTTTTCGATAGCAAACGAAAAAACCGTATAAAAGCATTTCATTTTTATTTTTATTTTCATTTTATATTTTTCCTTTTCCTATAAAAAGCTTTTGACAAAAACAAAAGTCAGCCGGCAAATAGAAACAATGAGTCCCTTAAGACCCTAAGAGAAGCAATAAAGACCGGAAATGATATGTTTTTGTCTTCTTTCTTTAAGTAGAAGAGTAAAAAAATTGTTGTTTTTTTTATCTTTAATATTCTATACAATTTTTTCCAATACATTTTCTTATGGTTTTTCATCTATTGCTACGCAAGTATTATTGCGTTTGTATAACTCCGTATGAATAGAAAACCTTACCTCTTGACTGACAACCAAAACAAAAAAAGCCTTGATATAAAACGTTATGTCTTCTATATACAGTGAACTGTGAACATGTTCCGTTTTTCGTCTGTTGGTTGCACTGTCTGTTAGACAACAACATAGCAGACATTGACATGCCGCCATATAATTTGTTGTTGCCCGTCGAAGAGGCGAGGAAAGAAAAAAGGACACAAAGCAAGCGAACGAACAAATGCTTAAGTTACGTGAGATAATAGTTGAATATTCAATGAAGACGAGCAGTCACTTACTATAGAATGTTTCAGAAAATTCACACATTGACATGCACACACTATATATATACACTATATATCTGTATATATATGTATATGTATATATACGTATACGGATTTGTAAACATAGAAAACTAAAGTTCGATTAACATTGGCGAAACGGAAATGCGCGCCATAATAAAAAATGGCGCGTCCACCATGGCAATGGCAATGACTCTATAAAATGCTTTAGCATTTTGGCTTATAACAAACAGTTAGCGAATAAGTGTGGGTAAGTGTTGGCACTTTCTACAATGACGGCCATGGCCATGAATTTTAGATATTTTGCACAAATAACAACAGCTTATGCACACACACACACACATCTATATATATACATATATAGAATTTATTATTGCTTTTTCCAAAAAAAAAATAAATATATATATATATATATATATATAAAAGGAGAGAGTAAACTAAGCGAGTATATGCTGGACCTGGTGAAAGCATTAAACACTAAGTTTTATGTACACTTCATCCTTTTTTTGTTTTTTTGTCATTGTAGTCATTTGGGTCTATACAATAGCAGAACAACAACAACAGGAGTAACTTGTTTTATTGTTTGGTTATTGCCAAAAAGTGAAAAATATTTATAATCCTTAAGGCATTAGACATAACATGTTGCATTTCAAATGACATGATACGCAAAGGGAAGAAGTAAATTATTTTTTTCAAAAATTTCTAAAATGATCGAATTTGAAAAATTATATTTTTGTTATTTAAAAAAGAATTTTTTATTAAACTTTTCGTATTTATGCTACCTTTCTAATTATTAGCAAAAAAAAGAAAAGAAAAATAATTTTTATAAATTTTTCTTCAGAAAATATTCAAAAAATATATAATCTGAAGATTTTTTTTTCAACATAAGTTTTTATACTGAGCGTTTATAAAAAGATTTTACTGCTTGGTTCCGATTAATTTAATTATTGAGCTCATACTTGGCAAACTCGTAATAAAGATTAATTGTAATATGAGGAACTTTAACATTAACATGTTGTGGAAGGTTTTTCAAAAAACAGAATAACAATTAGCGCGAAATACCATAAGGAAATAAAGTGAAACAAAGTGAAATTAAATGGTAGGCCCAGAGTGAAAGCGTCTGAACAAAGAGAAAGCTCTAGTATAGGGATAATATCACTCCTGGAACTCAAGACAATTTTGCTGCGCTTGAAAGGATTCAAACGTGTTCATTTGCCTAGCTTCATTGCTTAAGAGATTCAAAGAATCGGTTTTATAAAAAATAAAATGTAAAGATTTGAGTTTAGATTCTTTTAGACTTTCAAATATTCCGTTATTTCTCATCTAACACGAAGGTTAAAACAAAGTAAAATTATCTGATGTTGATGGTTGTATCCACTATAGATTATATCAGGCGTGCAAGTATGAAATGAGGTTTTCAGAAATAACTAGAGATAGTTGTAAAGTTGCGCTTTATTTATATCTTCGACATCTATCAACAATAATCAATCGTAATATCAAGTCATATCGCAAACGTAAAAATATATTTTCTAACAACGAAGATAACGAATTTTGTATCAACCGAATCGGTTTCGCAGGAAGACGAGTTTGCGCGTTTGATGGAACCGTTTGATGGAAAGCGAGTTGTCTGCTATGAGATATTAAAGTCTTTTGGAACGGCTAGTACCAAACGGTACTAACAGAAGTTAGTACACTTATTTGCTGATTCGAAAGAAAACGTGGAAAGACGGTTGGATTGTATAGCCAACAATGGGCAATATTTCGAGTGAAATAGTTGCTACGATTTTCGTGCAATAAACGCGTATTTTCTGTAGGAAAAATACAGGTTTCATATTTACATGCCTAGTAAGTAACAAACAAAAAAAGACAATTTTTGTGGAATTAGAGTTTTTCGACCAATTTGTGTAAAAGGTGCATCTTTGAAAGAATTTTACTTCTATTTTCTTCAAAAAAAAACCATTACAGAATTAATATGAAATCAAGTTTATTTTTTATATATATGGCGAATGTACATCGAAATAAGCAGTTCTAAGTTTCAAGTTCAGTTCAGACTAAAGCTTCTCTATAAAGTTTATCACTATATCGTACCTTCTTAACTTTTTTATAATATATACAATCATCTTCCCCAAATGTGATATAATCTGAATTCGAATTTGTTGGATAAAAATCCAAAAGAAAGACCTTCAAATATAAAACTTTGAAAAACCAAATTAGAGATAATATTGAATTTAAGTGATTTAATTATGGGGAATGAGAAGAGTAAAGTATTTATATAAGAGTATAAAATATAGTATCCTCATAAGAAGTAATTCTTGCTAAACTCAGATTCTCCTGGCTTTCTATTTTTGAAATTCACAAAAGCATATCTACTGAAACAGGGAGTATAAGATATTTAACGAAAAAGAAAGGTTAACCTGGAGGATTTGATGGGATTAGTTTTAAGAGCATTTCATAATTAATTGTCTTTGGCTAACTAGTTAACTAAAGGTTGAATCGTGATAATATACTTTTTGTGTTTCAAGAGCAAATTTTTTTTGCAGACAACACGGCGGCGCCTTTTCTTTTTATTTTTGACAGAATGGGTGGTAATATTCACATTGCTTTCTTCGCAAAATACCTTTGTGGTCTTAGCAACAACCTGTTAATGTTCTTGTTGATATGATTTCCATCATATGAACATCTGAGCTTTTTATTTAAAGCGATTATAACGTATAATGTATATTTCTAGTTGTAAACACATAATGAAGAGGAATGATGTAATGAGTTTGCATACGTTTTCTAAGCTGTAACTCACAATCAATCAGAAAAATGAAAGTCAAAACTTATCGCAAAAATTTTCGTTAAATTTTCATATAACGTTATTTGAATTTGCTCATCAACCTGCGCTGAAAAGCTTACATTGTGTGTGGAAGAAAAATAGAAAACAACGAAATAATTTACAAACTTTAGCCTATATCGAGTGGAAATTTGAGGCTAATAGTAACGAAGCTTGCGTTAAAATTTCATGTGAAAAAATCCCTTTCATCGATGATTATGTCTACGCTTAATAAATAGTAAATAGGTTTTATGAAGAGAATTACAATAAAACACATGTGTTTGCTTTCCCCCCTTATCATTGCTGTTATTAATGAAAACCAAAGAAAAACAAGAATAATTTATGTGCAGCATAAGCTTAGCGTTACTTGCATTTTTATAACATTGGACGGACTAGCATTCACTAGTTAAGGGGAAAATACATTTTTAGAAATTTCTCATGAAATGGTTAATTAATGTAATGCATGTGCGGTAGACTCAAGGACAGTTGTTACATTAAAACTTTCACGAATCTTTGAAGAGACAACAAAGAATAATTACAATTTTCCGAAAAATAAATAAGAACTATTTATGAACTCTATCAGTATACTATCCAAAACTAATTTAAATTAGAGCGTGCAAATAAAGTCCAGAATTGGTCAGAAAGAAAGACGTTGTCTGCCGTCACGACATTAAAAACCAGCACATCTCTTCAAAGACTCTAAAGAGTATTGTGAGCAGATATGGCTGGGAAGTTTTCATATATATATAGTCCGCAACTTAACCAATCCTCTCTCTAGAGACTTGTCAATGGTGTAACGCCTATTTCATAAGACTTGGTTCAATATTTCGCCTCGAAGCCCCACAATTTCTACGGTGTTGGTATAAATATTTTACCATAAAAATGACGACAGGTTAAAGTTAAAGTTTTTATAATAAAATCACTTTAAAATGTAAGCAAAAAGTGACGAAAATATGACATTTTTTTGGTCCGATATATCCATTAGAGATACTACAAATTATAGATGCACGTCGCTTTATGCACAACATAAATTATCCATATACATTTTATATCTTATCTCTCTATTGCAATAATAATTTAATCCCAAAATATTGAATAATACATTAAGCTTGGGATGAATTTCATTCTTTTTGGTCTATTATTATTAAATGTATTTCAAAAACCGTTTAGAGAACAACTCGTAGATATATGTAAATTAAGAGTGTCTTCATTAACAATATTTCTTGATAATTTTATCATCACTTCAGGCTACATTATGTTGTCATTGCTATGCTAAGTGTATTGTATTTCGAAGGTGTTGTGGCAATAGATTTTATAAACATATTTAAGTCCAAATATAAGAATTAGTTTTCAATGCCGTTATATATAGATTTTTGAGGAAATTTATTTTTAAAAAGACCACTTTAGTAAGGCAAGCGATGTGTATCAAAAATTCGACTTAAACTGAAATTTAATTCGATTTTATCCTCGTTCAACTAAAGCTCTATAAATAAATCAGTTTTTTTCCGTTTTAAATGCGGTAAATGAAATATATTTTCCGCATATTTATGCGTTATTTTTTAAATTTCTTTTTAGGAGAATCACCACTAAATTGTTTTTTTTTAATACTTAATGCATTAAATATTTACATTCAAATTGCCTGTATGTCTAGCGCAAATATTAAAAATTACACGCAATTTTTAATTCAATTTCTGCGATAGCAAAAAAAAAAAAAAATCGAGAAGCCAAAAAGCTTGTAGTCGATATGTGCACGTGTCTAAGTGAATTTCTAGTGGTGACTATCATCGCAAGTTTAAAAATCTCTTCACTTTTTTGTGGCTTATACAGATGAAAAGCGATTATCTCTGATTGCTGCCACTTAACAGCTTCGTCGAAGCAAAGGTTTAGCTTCACGAGTTTCTTTACTGTCTTTAAGTCAGCTCTCTCTAACTTTCGAACTAAGCAGAAAGCAATACTTGGTTATTTTCTCCCCTTAGCGAACAAAGGTCTTCAAAAATGTTATCATTCGTCGTGCCTTTCACCGTCGGAAATTATTATTCACTTCTAACGCCCTTCTCAGAGGGAAGTAGCATTAGCTGTTAATACATCCACAGCTCTATATGCATCCATATGCTCTAAAGAAGAAAACCTCTGTAAAAGGCCTAAAAAAGACATTTTTTGTTAACTTTATCTTTTAGCGAACGGCATCGCCGGAATCGTTCTCGCAAAGCTTGACGGAGAGGAAGAATATGATTTTAAAACTCCGTAAAAAAATTGGTTAAAAAAGTGAGCGAAAATTGTTCTAGTTATGTTTCGTGCTGTTGTGAAAAATCATGTTTGGACAAAAAAGGGATTAATGTTTTGGTACCTACAACAGACGTGTTTTTTATTATAATAAACTTTTTATTAATTTTTACAATAAAGCTTTGAATCCCAACATCATAAAAGTGTGCGGCCTTCCTACAGTAGTTTCCTCTCTTAAGTGCCAAAAAGCTTGACATGAAGAAGCTACCTACTGTATAGTAATGAATAATTTGTCATTGGTTTACTCTAATTAGTCCAACAACTTTTGTCAAAAATATAAGGATACGGAAAACGTTTTTAGGATGTGCTTTGACTCATCCGCCCCAAAAAAAGGGTTTATGGGTTATTCCGATATCTCGGATAGAGTTTGGGCAATCTTAAATTTATTTAGCTTCGGTACTTAATTTTCACACTATATTCAATCTAATTATAGATATATAGGGATGTACTTTACGGCCCGTATTTTTCGATATATCAAATAACTCTCTCGTTCACGTGGTATCTATTTTTGGAAAAAAAACAGCGATTTTACGAGGCTTTCTTTAAAGTCTTTCAGCAAAAACAGCAGTGACTCATTGTTGAGTTTATTAAGTCTGAGATATATATACGCGCTTTTAAAAATATCGGTAACTTATTCTTAAAAACTATAGGATCCTTATAATTATTCTTTTGTCTGGAAACTGATGGAGCTGTACTGAGCTATCACTGTTAATCTAAACGCAATTTGTCACTTTCTATGTCTAAGGTTCCAGTTCATATTAGATGTTCTATGAAATTTTTTTCTACAAGTTCTATATTTTAAAAGACTTGGAACAATTGAATGCTTGAAAGATTGTGGATCACATTATCTAGTTTGTTCGATCGCGAACATCAACATTCAGAATATCGGAGATATGTCAGTCTTACAGATTCGTACTGATAGCTCTTGGCTGATATTTTAAACATGAAACAACTCATCGTGCAGGTGAATGCGAAATATCTTTCTGTTTACTTAATAAAGAAATGCTTGACTTCTTCCTGCTTCTGAAGCCAAGGTTCTAAAGAAAATATCTTGAGTCAAGAAAATTCATTACACAAGCTTAGATTTTCCAAAGAAAAATATATAAAAAAAAGAAGTCAAGGCACTAGGTATAGTCGCGTTACAAATAACTTCATCTACTCGGGATATGACAAAGCAAATTTTGATAAATAAATAATTTTTTCTTTGAAAATTTACAGATACCTTTGCCTAGAAGCATTTCGAGCGGTTTGAAAGTCAAAAGTCAATAGAAATTGATTTATTGTCATTTATTTGAAGTTCATCGGAAATCGTAAAAAAATCGTGACGCAAAACTTCTCACGAAGTAATTCAATTTTTTGCGGATACAAATTTCTGAGATATATAGAATTTAAACAAATAACGAAAACGTTGAACAAGAAAAAGTAGCAAATATTAAGCTAAAAATATCAACCCGACTCTATCATCGCTGTGGTATTCACAATATAATTGATAGCATAGTAGCTCTTCTTATTTCCATACTTATTCGTATAGTGCGCTTTTACCTCCGCAAAAGACTTGCAATATATTGCATTATATATATATTCAGAAGGCACACACAATAAAACTGATTATCGATATAAATGAAACGTTGATCAATTAATATAAAACCATTTAATTTAAATAATATAATATTTTGCAATCTTTGTCAAAAGTGCTGTTTACTTTTATTCTGCATTCTAAAGCACAAGAAACAATTAAAGGAAGAACTTTAGTTAAATCTATAGACTCGCACTGTTAGGTACCCATAATACTTTTTAATACGGTCTCTGGCTCCAAATTAACTATTGCGTGGTTACGAATAGAATAGAAAAATTATCGTTGTTAGTTGAACCGTTGCCAGTAAGTAGAAGATTTATTTTGGTTTATGGACTTTTAATATTCTAATAAAATTTTGTGGAGTAATAAAAACGTGTATCATCAATTTTTTAGATTTTTAACAAAAATGTAATAATATCGACGGAAGCATAAATTTTTTTGATAGCAACAAAAAAAAAAAAAGAAAAAAATGAAAATAAATAAATAATAAAAAACTTATCCATTTGTGGTAAACATTTTCAAATCCATATAAAAGCCAAAGAGCATTATTAACAAAAATTTTAAAAACGTACTTAATATTTATACGTACGCTATGGCACAAATAACAGGAGACGGGAGTGTAAAGTTTGTCTATACTGTGAAATTATAAAAGGGCTTTCAATCTTCTCTTCGAAAGTTGTTTGTTTATTTGTTCTTCCATAACATGTCTATGCACTTGGAAAATTATAGATAACAAAAGAAAAAAAAATTAGAGGAAAAAAAAACGGGAAAAATGAAAAATATATAAAAATCGTGATGCACGAAAATACAAGATAATAAACAAAAGCGAATATCTCTACTTGCTCATACATGCAATAGCATAAATACTTACATACATATATAAATATATATACTTATGTAGATACATGAAAAACCATAGAAACATCATCCGCAACAATGGGGGGCGTTAGTCAGAGTCATTGTTCTCTATTATGGGTTTTCATTCAGCAGTTGTTTTATTCTTATGCCTGTTGTTAGTAATATTGTTGCAAACGTTTAAAACAAACAATACATGCACAATCACGTACATACCAATGCAATACACACATACACACACACACACACACACAAACAAACGCAGTAGATAAAAATCATACCAGACGTGTGCATAAAATATTAATTATCAGAAGCTGTGAAAGCTGACATCATATATTTATTTTAAATACCTCCCGACCCACTCTTGGCTACACTTTGCTATGGCTAAATCTCGTTGTTTGCCGCATAGCAGCTGCTAAAGTTGACAAAAAAAAAAGGAAAACTTCGATATCAATTTTTATGTTTAATAAAAAGATTTTTCTGTCTCTTTGTGCAAGAGTGTTGGTGGCGGCGGTGGCTGCGGTTTAGTTTAATAATGTAGAAAAATATTGAAAAAATATGTGTGTGCTTTTTCCCGTAGAGTGCGGGTACACGATACCGAGATAAGTCACACACAAATTCTCTTCACTGCTTTAATATTCAAAAGAGTCATAAGCAGCTGAAAGAGAAGAAGGTAACTGAATTTCCTTTATGCAAATTTTATGAGAAATTAAATTAAATGACTTATCAGCAATTAGTTTTTAAACATACTTTTATATATTTATGAAAAACAGTGAATAAAGTAAAATGGTTAAAGTAACATAAAAAGTAATTTTTCTCATAAACTAGTCAGTTGATTTTTTTAAACAGCGAAACCAATAAAGTGGGACATACTGCTAAACATAGAAGGGATAAATCTGGATAAGCGCGATAAAGACGTTCATAAGACAATTTTGTATATTTAATAAAAGAAAAAAAGAACTGCGAAAATATAATGTATGTACGAAATTAACTTTAAAAAGTTTTGTTTTTCCTTTATTAACTTTTTTTTAAACTGTTATATATTTTGGCCGATTTTACGAATAAAACGCATAACATATTATAAGCATAATTTATTGCTTATTGTATACAATTATTTAGAAGAAAAAGTTTTAAAGAATTTTTATAATATGAACAAGACAGAGACTGAATTTTACTTAAAAAGAACTCTTTACTAATCACTATACTGCTATTGTTTAGGAGACGTCTTTAACAAAAAATGTATTACACATGAATGTGTGTGGTTATTAAAAAGAAAAACAAAAGGAAAGGAAAGAAAAAGAAAACGAGAAAAAAGACCGCATTCATCACACCCGGCTTGTATACGATATTCGTCTACTAGTTAAAGGAAAGACGAATTGATTATATATCGCACCATACACATATCGTATATCTTACGTATACCAAATGATACTTGCATGCGACTTCACAGCATATTTGAAGTAATTTTAGAAGTGCAAAATGATGCTTACATTATCCACGTCTTATTTATTTGCAGTGTTTTTGTAATTGCAGGTAAAACGTTACATTTGACTTTCCTGACTTATCATCTGAGTGGGACCTTAAGGCTAAGGTGTTATTAAGAAAAATTAAAGACAATATTAAAGCTCTAAATCACAAACATAAGAAAAGGTTAACAATTTCTTATAAATTATAGATGGAATTTAACATGATTTTAAAATTAATAAATAAAAATTTACAAGAAAATTTTTTTCTCTAGACAATGTTTTGTGATTGTAATCGTTCTTCCAATCCCTAGACGAAATTGATAGGCAGTATAGGCATAATTTGAAGGTTCTCCGAGACATGTTTTCATATCGTAACAATATTTGATAAATCTAACGTGTAATGAATATGAAAAAGAAAGATATTAGAAGGTTATTCGGGTCCTTCTGAGTCACTTTAGATACAAAGTCTTGAAATTTAATACTTAATTCAAGTTTCAGATACTGAATTTGTTTTTAACTTAAGAATAAATATTTTGTTAAAACACCGCTGAATTCGATGGAAAAGTACTTGCTTTGATCCTGATAAATAGAGCATTTAACCGATACCTAAGCCTGAATTTCAAAACATAACAGTTTGGTCGCTTAATGACAAGGCACATAAATACACAATACAATAAAAAACCCATTTCTGAAAGCAATTGCAAAAAAGTTTTAAAAATTTAAAAAAACTTAAAAAGGGAAATTGGTTTAGCGTGCAAGGTATAATGTATACTACATTAACAAATGAACCTGTACTACATTGAAAATTAAAAATTTAGTAGCTTAGTCCCGTGCATCCTGATTGTAATGCTTTGAAAGGAACGAATCCGCTAAAACTTGCAAACATTCCATGCATTGGAATTTGCTGCAAAGGTAATATATAAAATAAGTCGTGAATGTAAAGCTTAAGAAATCTGGCGGGGATGCATGCTGCAAATTTCATTTTTCTGATAACAATGCAAGTTGTGTAGCCACGTTTTATCATTCTAAATCACCGAAGATTATGCCAAAAATTGAAAATAATACATAGCTAACCTTAATATAAAACTATTATTAAAAATATGTTAATAAAACTGATTATAAGGAACACAAGCAAAATGCCCATAATTTTCGTTAATAATTTTAATTAGCTTATAAGTAATAATATTTGAAAGGAAAGATTTGGTTAAAATATGTTACCATCTAGCGTCCGGAACAGAAAATGTGCTAGTTTTCTTGCAGCACACAGAAGTATGCATTAATGGTCATAAATAATATGTATATTATTGTGATCGTTATAACGTTCATGCTGGTCATATGACCGTCTGTTGTTAAAATTTGCAGGACTAGAAATATTGAAATAGAACTTGTAGTTATATAAACGGACGTTGACATGGTATGTTAAGATCATTTATTTATTTAAAGGATAAATTGAAAATTGCATCGTTTATTGTCTTCTAGATAAATCTAAGCGATTTTCGATCCAATTAAAGCATTCTGTCCCTCGATATGCTTGCGTATAATTTTGGATAAAAAACATGCAACCTTTCTGAATAAATCTTAATTAAAAACGAATTTTATCATATGCATTAATATAAAAAAAAGTAAAACAAGTACGAAAATTACATTCGGCTGTGACCGAGTCTTCTATGATTATCACTTGCATCTCAAAATTAAATAATTTTTCCCATTTTCAAAAAATACACCTGGGAAAGCAAATGATCCAGAAGGCAAAAGTGACATTCATGTTGTACTAACTAGCTTGCGTGCAAGAACTTGCATTGTTTTCCCCATTTTTGAACAAAATATCTTAATTTTTTCCAATTTGAACAAAATATCTTAATTTTTGCCAACGGTAGCATGTGTTCCACAGGAATTACAGGGATAAGCAGACGGACAGATGAAGAACCAAAAACAAATGGATATGCCTAGATATTGTAGATTCCGGATTTGATACTGCTTACATGTATACATACATGAGACACATTTTGGAATTTCTGAAACTTCCTCCTAGGTGCTGCAAAGAAGTCGACAAAATAGAAACGACCACAGTCTGCGGTGGTGGATATAAAAATTACTTATGTAAAATATTTAATGTAGAAACTGACTTGAATTGTACTTAAAATATGTCTTGTCTATCTGTCGAAATGCTTTGGTTGTAAATGATGAGTTTTTTTTTTAAGCGTTTAATTTAAGTCACTAAATTCTATTCTTTATTGAAGTAACCCTGCTAAAGTAATGCAGGTGCTTGACCGTTGTAAGTTGCGATAGTAGTAGTTGCTATATTTTGACCGTGTTTATGCCAATGTCTAGAAAGTTTTGTTGCTGTGTATGTATATATAAACTCTATTTAACACTACACACATATGTAATAAGTTTGACATTTATAGGCTCTCTTGTCGACCTGTCAAAATGAATGATGTCTGCTGTAAATTTATGATGATGATGTTGTTGTTTGATGTTCTTGTTGTTTGTGTTTGATGTTTAATTATAGTAAGCTATATACTACTCGTTACAAATGTGTGTGCTTGGTCTGTAATGACAACATTAAAAAATAAGATCTTAAATGTTTTTTTTTTCCTGGAATAAATTTTATAGTTTTTTAGTTGTGCGATTGTTTATTATATTACATACCGACGCATATAAATACAACCGAACGCAAATTGCTTTATTTCCATACAACTTTAATAAGCCATTTACTTAGTAAATGAGAAAAAAATAACATGAAAAAATATTTGAAAAACATTAACAACCTCTGTACACTAAGAGCTTTTCGGGGACATTATTATATGGGCGACCATGTTACACTTACTTTCTTTATTTCCTTTACACTCGCTTTATTTACCTGTCACGCAACTCAACTTTTGTTACAATTTCTTTGTTTCTTGCTTTCTTCATACTATCACTGCCTTTCAAAGCTACTACTAACATCAGGACGGAGTAGTCACGTGATGTATATGTTATGTTATATTTTTTTTTTTTTTTTTTTTTTTTTTTT
>KK351126.1:702154-724688 GCA_000671755.1 Glossina brevipalpis | reverse complement strand
TAGACAATTGCGTCGACAAATAAACGATTGTGTCGTTAGGCCGACAATTGCGAGACCAGTCGACACATCGACAATTCGTGGTTAGGTAGACAATTGCGTCAACTATGAGATCAGTCGACACGTCGACAATTTGGTGGTCAGGTGGACATTTGCTTGTACGGGAAGATGAGTTATGAAAACATTGATGTATGAGTCGACATACGCTTGATCCAAGAATGTGTGGTATTCACAGTACAAGAACGAGTTTTGTTAAGTCGAACAGGAAACTTTCATTAATCAAAAGTACCTGGATTAATCATATACGATCGTATGAGGTTTGAAAGTCGTATGAGGTTTTAGCCTCACGCTGTCTTCCGGCTTGCTAGCTAAGCTAGTTATATGTAAGTAAGCCAAACATAAATTATCGGCAAAAGTATCCTACCACAGACATAACGCTGTGTGTAAGTAACTGATTTCAAAGCGGATCTCATATAGTTATCGCAGAACAGTTTAAGATTCGTCTACAAAATTAATCTCCATAGTTCTTCTCCTAGGTGAAGAGTTAGTGAAAAATCTGTCCGTGGAAGACATAAAGATTCTAGGTATTATCAATAAAGTAAGACACTGACAAACACATAAGACGGAATTCTATGGATATAGAAATAAGATAGTAAATCACAGTAGACTTCCTATTGATTGTTAACGTGCAAAGTGTGTCAATATTGAATAGGTGAAGAAAGAAGCATTGTTTGAATTGGCTTCATTTAAAATCCAGTGGTTAAATTGTTCAACTAACAAATTTTTAAAAGTCGCGTAGTTTATTTAAGCTCCACTTATGAAATCTAATGGCCACATGAGTAATATGTTGCCTCCCATTTTTTAGTCGGCCAAATTATGGCTAAAATCGATTCGCCTTTACCTCGCATACAGCTAAACGGTTCTACTCTAAATGGGACCCAACATGAGACCAATTTACGGCTCTTATAAAATACATCTACGGATCGCGGAAATCAACTGAAAAATAGTGTCACGTAATATTATTTTAATTATCCCTTGACTTTAAATAATAAAATACTTTTTTCATAAGAAGTATTGGAAGTCAATGCTAGAGGCCTCGTTTTAAAAAAAATTCTATGGCCATTACTTGTTATTCAAAAGTATTTTTAAGAAGTTTACGTTTTAGCTTTAGCTTAGTTATATTAAAAAAAAATCTCTTTTAATATTTTTTTTTAAATAAAAGCGCGCTATTTCGTAAAACTCTCTTGAACTCTTTTGTCTTTACTTCTCTTTCTTCTTCTTCGTCTGATAACAAGATTTCCGGTTAAGATAAATATCTTATGTTTTCCAATGTTTGAAAGCTGAATTTTTCTTACAAATTTCGTCCTGTAAATGGAAGATTTAAATTTTCCATAACAAAGTAGGATTAATTGATCCAAACAACAGTCAAAATGTCGCTAAAAGAAAAAGAAAATAAAGAATAAAAAAAAAACAAATTTCTAATACTTCAACGCAAATATGGGATGAAAGTTGCAAACAATAGAGAGAAGAATAGTACGTCTCTTATAATCTATGCAATATTGCATATGTATGCAACAAAAGCCTTTTATTAAATTCATTATATCTAAAGAGATCAACTTTTTTTCATGTTTGCCTTCACTTTAGCGGAAATCAAAAATAAAGAAAATTTTTCTGCAAAATACTCAAAAACTGATTATACAAAGATATCAAAAAAAAAAAATAAAAAAAAAAATAAAAAAAAATTTAATAAGGATTCAAGATTAAAGGATCATCGAAAAAAAGGAAGCACACTTACACATGCACACAGAGAGAAGAGTTTTGTCTTTTAAACTTAAAACTCTAACTAGGAATTGTAACAAATTTTCATGTTCATTTTTCATATTTTCATTTTTTCTTTTTATTTTTCGTTTTCGTTTTCGTTTTTGTTCTCTTTATTTTTTTTAATATTTTTTTCTTATTATTTATTTTCTTTGTCATTATTAATTTTTTGAATGTGCGAAACTTTATGAAATATCTTGAGCAAATCTTTTCATTTGGGTTTGTTGGTGTATGCGTGTATGGGTGAATATGCGTGTGTTGGTAGCTGTGTGCGAATATGTTTCTTATTCTTTGATATTTTATTTTTTTTCTTTCTTTAGAGAAGGAAATGGAGAAAATTAAATATGGGAAGTCGACTAACTGCTAACAAAGTTATAATTCATATTTATAAGAAGCACAACGAACAGCACACAACAGCAGAGGCATAGAATAACTTAAAATTTTGATGTGTGTATGTGTGTGTGTACGTACGTACGTACGGCAGCAAAGCAATTGCAATAGCAGCTGCCAGTGGTAGAGGAAAGCACATGTGGCCCAAGTAAATATTCTCAAGAAAGGAACGCTGGCACTTGCACACACACACACACACACACACACACACACAAGCGCGCACAAACACATTTATAACGAGAAGATGCATCGCCATATAACGGAAACTTTAGGCTTAAGAAACTCTTGATGCTCCAAATTTTTCTTACGGTTTATGCGACACAACGTGCGTTTTATTTTTTTAAGCTTTCGCTCTACTTTTTCTTTTCTATTTTTTTTTCCTTTTCTTCTTTTTTTTTTTTTTTTTTTTTTTTTTTTTTTTTTTTTTTTTTTTTTTTTTTTTTTTTTTTAGTTTAACACATAAAGTGGATCTACTTAAAATTATACAAATTTCTGGTCATATTGTGTGAATGCTTTCCGTGCGACTTAGAAAAGTACGAAAGAAGAGTAAGGAGTAAGTTAGCGCAATTGTTGCACTACTTTTTCCATGGAATTTACATAAATTTTAGGAATTTCTCTTTAGATGTATCTATAGACAAATTAACTTTAATTTTTCGTTTACAATCGCTAATACACACAATTATCTTTGAGAGAAAAAAAGCAAAGATGTCACCATGAAATATGACTTAAAGGCTAAGAATGATAGAAGCGATCTGTTTTTTTTTTCTTTTCGTTAGCTTTGTAAGTTAGATTGGTTGAGATACTTTTTTATTCAATTTCCCTTAAATTCAATAAAAAGTAATGTTTTCCGATATTTAAGCTTAATGAAGATTAATATCGTTAACACGTAAGAAAATTATTTTCGGCTATGACGAATTGTTTATATCCACCACCTCTATCTTAACAAAAAAAAGGTGAAAAGGACGATGAGCTCCTCTTCGAGATCTTCTGAAAGCTATCGCCAGGCATCAATAGCACAATCTTAACCCTTCTTAGCCGATAAATATTTCGGAGAATCTCATGTCTCGCAGAACGAGGCTATAATCTAGTATAACCTCACCTGAAAGCCAATGAGATCCCAGCTAAAGTCACGTTGCCTAGTGGGGGGCCACGCCGAGGTAAAGGCTCGGCACATTTCTAAACCAGTGCTAAGGACCGGCACATTACTTATCCCTTTTCCGTATAAGACTATCATGAGTTTAACATTGAGTATCTACTCTGAGAGTTTAACCTCACGGTGTACGTAAGCAAAGCAAAATTTTTAAGCGAACGATAGTCGGTATCTCTCAAGCAGTAAAACAATCCACATCGAAAGGGGCTACACATGTTCAAGAGGTTGCAGAACAAACTTTCACTGACTCACTCCCTGTCATTCCCTCTGGTCAGACGATGTTCCCAATCAGCTACTTCCTTAGATACCGCGATACTTCCCTAGAGTCCGTTCCCACAATCAGGCGGTAAGGAATCCCTAAGCAGTGTATTGGGCAAGCAATAATTACAAGGAGCAATCTTTCTTGAATAATCTGATCACGGCGGATTTATTTGGCTGCTTAGATATATTATATATAACCGAAGGTTCAGCCTATTCCCACCACCAGTCAATACTGCTTCAATGCATAAAATGCTAAACGCAAAGTATGTATAGAATTGTACGATCTCTTTCCAGTACACAACCTCCAAAAAAAACTTTGCGTTTTCTTACGAAAAAGGCGATTCTCCTTATGGTCTCATCCTACAATCCCCGAGAACCTGTCGCCAGACATCGATCGCTGCTCAACTAACTGTTAACTGTTTCGGTATTTCGTCCACGCCACCGAACGAGGCTATAATCTATTATAATCTCGTATAAAGGCTAATTAGACCCCAGCCCTAGTCACTTTGCCTAGCGGGACCATGCAGAGATGAAAACTCGCCAGGTTGCTAAATCAGTACTATAGATCGGAATTATCATTTATCCACCATTCATATAAGACAGATTGTCTTCATAGGTTTTATATAGGAGCACCTGCTGTAAAGCCTAATCTCACGCAGAGTGTACTCAACCACTGGACTATTTTTAGCAAACGCCAGTCTGCGGCCTTTGGCCTGTGAAGTAATCGCAATGTGTCTCCGCCAGAACAAACACTCATTGGATACAGTCCAGAGTTTCCCTCTTGTGAGACGATTACGGCTGTAGTTCATTTTCGATACTACCCGAAAAGCTGCACCATCGTTTTGGCAACAAGGCAGTCTCTATCATGATCCCCGAGGTTTTTATTTTTTCTCTTTAGAATTCCAGTACTTCTCGAAAGTAAATATTCCATCACCTTATTTTAAGTTTTATTGCGTGCTTAGAAAGACATTAACACTATAGTGCTCCGAATTCAACTAATAGTTCGAACAGTCATAAATAACTATTGGGCTACTCAGAGTTGTTATGACCTAAATAGCAGAGAACTATGGGGAAAGGAAGTCATCTAAAATAGAAACAATTCCCGAGTTTTCCTCCCGTCGCCGGGCATCCTTAATCATCTTTTTGCCGTAATGTTCATGACGCTAATCCGTAACGTTTATAGCTAGAGGTACATTCATGCTCACCGGCTAAAGCGTAACTTACCCATAACATTAAGGCAATACGAATAATTTGCGTTATAACGTATTTAACTGTACCAAGAAATACGCATTAATTATTTGTTTGCATACTCAGTAGATTTGAAGCCCTGTAGCCATTTTTTTTTGCCTGACATTACGCTGAAATTCTCAAGAAACTAAGCCAGAAAATCGAAAATTGGAACCCATATGTTCGCAGTCTACTTCTATAGGAACTACTAAAAGTCGATTAGAGAAATGGCAGAAATAGTTTTAAAAAACTTCTATTAGAATTTTTCTTAATTGTTTGATCTTCATCAATGACAGGTTTAGGGAACAAATATGCGTTAAAAGGAAAGTCTTTAAAACCGAACATAATAAAATGAAATAAAAATAAATCATTAAACACTTTTGATTGCTTTTTCAATTCCAGGGCATGATTGGATCCATAACATAATCGTAATTAGATTAATAGAACACAACAGATATAATGAAGTAAAATTACTTCAATGGAGTAAATATTCAATTTGTCAAATTAAACTCATGGACTATTCCGATGATAATGAGTTAGTTGTGATTCATTATTTTACATATTTACTATATATTTACCAATTATAACTCAGACTACTGAAGGGCCTAAATTCATCTTAAGGTAATAGATTATCAAAACACTATTCGAAACAAATGGATCTTGAACTCAGTTGCAGTTAGTCATGGAAAAAGTTCAGACTATTGAGGGACTGGGCTCATCATTAATCGAAAAAAAAACCTAGATCCACTTTAAGCCATAGGTTTTCAAAACAATATTCGAAATGAATGGATCTTGAAGTTAGTTGCAGTTAATTGATCTCATCATGGAAAAAGTCGTAACGATTAAGTCAGAATATTAAGTTATTCGTTGACTCTTCTGTACAATGATTATTAAATAATTATTTTTATAAACTATTTTTAATTTGTCTTAAGCCCATCCTTTAAGTAACAGTAACACTTCTATATATTTTTTAACAACTTGAAATTTTCCAGTAATTTTTGTATCAGTCCTGCAAGAAACAGAACCACCTGCCTTAGAACCATAAATATGCCACCCCCCCACCCCGTCTACCCCTCCCTTCGATATTCTTAAAGCATATTTTTTTTTTTTAATTTTTATATTTTAAAGGAAATAGACTTAAATCACTTATAAACTAAACGACTAAAATAATTCTCATATTCTTGGTCCAGTTTAAAGAACTTGACAACAAGGAATTTAGAGTATTAAAAGAACTTCATTTCTTAAATAATTTTCAATTAATTGTCCATCATGATTACACCTTAACATAATCGACATTTAATTCTCTCCGCCTATATACGACTTCATTAGATAATGTCATGTTAAATAATCTAAATGAACTATGAATTATCCAAACTTCCTTCACACTATTTATTCCAAAGGGAGATTCATGGCAACTTTTAACGAAAACTAGCAAAGACAACAGTTGTTATCCACAACCAAACAAAGCAAATAATGTTTGTTATGGAAAAACAACATGAAATATCCTCTGTCTTTTCGGTTTCTCCTACTAAACGACATATCACAGCAGATTTTTTTTCCCTTTAGTTTCCTTTAGTTAGTCCTTGTGTATTTACAACAATAACAATAAGAACACACATAGGAATAGCGTTTTGTAAACAATTTAAAAGCTTTCCTTGTTTACTTTGACTTTCTGGCCTAAGTATTCTAAACCTCCAAAACAGTTTGTGCAGAGTAACGGAAATTGTTGTGGATAGCCTTGATGGACGTAGCACGGCAAGGATTTCTTAGAAAATAACATAGCAATGCAAAGCAATGCAAAGCAAAGGAAAGCATAGGAAAGCAAAGCAAAGTAAAGCAAAGCAAAGTAAAGCAAAGCAAACCCAAAGCAAAGCAAACCCAAAGCAAAACAGAGCAGTTGCATAAAAACTTCAACTATTTAAAGGAAATAAATAAAAGTTATTATAACGGGAAAGTTGGCGGAAAAAGAAACGGCGAATCATCATCAACAGAGAACGATGTAATGCAAAACATAAAACAACTGAAAAAGAAATGCTTGCTAACAAATAAATAAGAACGTAAAGATTTTTTACTTTTTTTTTTTATGGTAACTTTGGGTCATTTTCAAGTAGCGGCCTAGTTAGCTACTGATGCAGCATAACTTCTAACGTCTTTCTTTTTTTTTTATTTTTGTTCATTTTTCGCTTTTCTTCTATATGCCTCCTCACTCGTTTAAGTTCTGCTGTTTATGCACACTGTTCTTCATATCTCAAATTTTTACATAAACTTGTATTTGAAAATTTTAAAAAATTTTGCAAAACAAACTTCATTACTCTAAAGGGAGAAACGGGGATTTAAGAAGAAAAGTTTTACTTAAATGGAAACAAAAAAAATAATAAAAAAAAAAGGAAAAAAATAAAAGAAAATAAAAGAAAAATGAAACTCTACGCTAACGCACTTAGAATTGCTGTAGGCAAGTGATTAAGATAACAGCAGAAGAGAACAAGTCAAAAAGCAATTGTACAGAATTCTTTTTAAAAATTTTTTTACTTTTCTTTCTTATTTTTTTTTGTTTTTTTTTTTTGTTTTTCTTTTTTCTGCATCGTCTTTGGCGAAGAGATACTGACATCAGGAAAAGAAAAAATTAAACACAGATAATAATATATAAAAAGTCCTTCTCACTCTCTAAATATCTTGAAAAAATGAAAAAAAAAAATAAATAAAAAGAAGGAAAGGTTACGAATGCTTGAGTAACGTTAAGCCAGTAACACATGAAAAATGTATGAATTCATTAGCGAACAAATGCTTTCAAACGCACGTAGACACACACACACACACACACACACACACGAACACACAAACAAATACAAGCGTACGGAGTTTGCAATTCATTAATTTAAAAAGTGAATAATGCAAGACGCACCGACACCCAAAGGATTTCAAGAGAATTTTTCACTTTTTTTTTTATTTTTTCTTTTTCTTTTAAACACCACATAAATCTAAATCAAAGCAAAATGTGCGTAAGAAGACATATATATTTGTATATATATATATATATACGTATAAACATACATACATACATACATACATACACACACACACACACATGAATACATACATGCTGGCATACATATATATATATATATATAGGTACATGTATATATATACAGGCATATGTATAAGTGTGTAGGTATATGTATATATGCATAGGTATATGTATATATGCATAGGTATATGTATTTATATGTGTATGTATGTATGGATCCATACATACATATATATAGACAGACATACATACATACATACATACATACAAACATACACATCTACATACATATACCTATGCATATATACATGTACCTACACACTTATACATATGGCTATACATAAATACATATACCTATACACTTATACATAAACATACACATACATTCATATACACATAGATACACATGTACTTATATGTATATATATCCAAACATATTCAGACACATTTACATACATATATATATAGCTAGACATATATATACTTAGGATATATGCCCAGGAAGCATAACATGTACTTTAGTTGAATTAAGTAGAAAATAGAATATTTTTCGCATTTTACTGAAACAAAAAAAAAAAAGAAAAAAAAAACAGAAAGAAATTCGAGTAAAAGAAGTTTTCGACTTTATTGTAACGCCAACAGAGTTTATACAAAACTCTCTGCACTTTTGCACACACTTACCAACGAACCCGAGCACTTACCTTAAATATATATTCTAGGAAAGCACGAAAAGTATACAATGTTTGTGCTGATTACAGCGCAAATAGCTTTTGATTTTACAAATCAAAACTTTTTTACGCGAACGTGATTTATGTAAGGCCAACGCGACCAAAGCCAGCAACAGTGAAATGAAAACTAAAACCAACATAACAACAACAAAAAAAAAAGTATTTTTTTGGAAATAAAGTTTTTCTAAAAAAAAAAAGAATAGAAATTTTCACCACATAACTCTAGGCGCACCGAACCAAATGCAAAAAGAAAGAAAAGGGGAAAGTAGAATACCGGACACATACGTGCACCCTCGCAAATACATCATCGTTTATTCGTACACCTTGGATTTCGTACGGGTTTGTGTGTGTGTATGTGTGTGTTTATCTATATAGATTGTAGTAAAAAGTTAAAAAGTTTGCAAAACTTCTCTCGCAAGTGATATTTTTATAAAACTACTACAAGTACAACTGGAATAATATCTTTAACAAAGACCATAAGAAATTTATCAACAACTTTTCTAACATAATGTAAAGATATCATTCACATTTCCAAACAATAGTCAACCAATGTTGCCAGATATTATGGATTTATAGGCATTTCATCAATGAATTTTCATTCGCATTTTCATAACCAGAATCTCTATCTTCACGTAATTTGGCGTTTGTCGAATATTGGAATCACTATAAATGATTTACATTTGAAAACACAATGAAGTCGGGCTTAGATTCCCACAAATTCAAACATATGAAAAGCACTGTAAGTGCAGCCAAGCATTCTGATTGTTTCAACTATTGTCCCATAAAGACATTCCTTTACTAATTTTACATTCAACTGTTTTTCTACGCAGACTACGCAGTATCTTTAAAGAAAAATTAGAGATGAATCTGTCTTAGAAAAAGGTGAACTCTGAAAGGTCAAGGTGAACTCTCCGCTGAAAAGAAAACTGAGGTATTGTATATATTGAATTTTCTACTAAGGATACTGCTTTATAGAATTTCGTATCGTCAACGCGGATTGCTTTCGCCAAGAGCGGGCATACTCTGATGTCTATTTAAAAGTACAAAAAAAACAAAAGTTTCCCGTCGATGTCAAACTCATCTCAAAACGTAAAAGATATACAAAGATTTTCTATCAATTTGAAGCGGAGATACTTCAACAGCGTCCAACCCATCAACAAACAATACTCACGTCCTTAAACTCCTGAGTCGTAGTGGCGATAAAATTTCCCTAAGTTTCTTTAAGGAGATATTAAAAAGTATATCATCTAAGTAGTTTCGTATTTCATGTATAATGGTCTCGCGATCACGTTGCAATTGTTTATGTTCCACTAGCATACATTCAAAAAGAGTACGTTGAGGTAAAACCTCTTTAACACCTATAGTGCGATCAAAGTGGGGAACATTAAGCAGCGGTATCGCTCGGTGACGTCTAATGAAAAATTTGTACATTTTTCAAACTTGAGTTAGGTGCGTCCTCGAATTCGATTCTAAAATTCACTGAAGTATTACGCTTCAGCATGAAAGTAAAGCCTTTAAGCTGTAAGCAGGATTAGAACGAGCTCTTTTCTCAGGGCCGGGAATTCAAGTTGAACAAATGGAAAATAATGTAAACGAGCACAACGAAGCCACGCATTTTGCTTGGGCTTTTTATGTCCCCCGGTCAAGGGAATATAAGGGCGGCTTCATTGTTTTTGATAGGCCAAAGCGGTTCCCAGGCCTATGGGAGAAACAGGCCTGTGAGATCAGGCCTGTGAGACACACAAAATGCGCGACTTCATTGTGTTCGTTTACATTGCTTTCCTCGCCCTCATTGTGTTTTCCGTCCAGCGTCTCCTCAGTTTTATTCTTTCGAGTACGAATTTCACATGTCTTGTAATACCTTGAAATTTTAATGTATGGATTTATTGGCAACGCTGCGCTTCTACCAAATGGTAGAAACAACCAAAACTCGGGCATGACCGCACGCACTAAAAAAAGGAAAAAAAATTTAATTGTTAGACAAGTGTAAGTAACTGAAGATTCTTTCTCTTTATGTTTTGTTGGAAAAGAAAAATGAAAAAAAAATATATAAGGGAAATAGAACAAATTTCAAAGAACTCTTTACGTTATATATTTAACGTAAGGCAAATTCAAATTCTTAAGTCAAATTAAATAAAATTTTTACCTTTAAAATTTTCTTACTAACGTCAATGCAAGTGACACATTTGTTTTTGTATTTCCTGCATATCACTGCCAATCTCAGGCAAACAAAAGCTTTAATAATATAGAATATTGAGCGCTTGAAGACTTTGTGTGTGTGTGTGTGTGTGTGTGTGTGTGTGTGTGTGTGTGTGTATTGGAATCCGTAAAAGACAAAGCAAAACTTATGAAGCAGTGAATGACAGACTTTATTACGGCAATTTGTTTTGTTGTAAATCCATTAACTTAGCTTAACTTATTATTACTTAGTTTCTATTCGATTTTAAGAATAAACTTATTTCCCATCGAAATTATATTTTATGTTTTATAAAAGAAATTTTCGAGATGAAAAAAGTTTCACTTTTTGATTTGATTTTCTTTTTGCATTTTCACAGAAATCATCACTAAAAAGAATAATTCCTTTACGTAATTAAAAACATTTCAATCAAATTAAAGTAACATCTGTCGCATGTCATAAAAAAGTAAAGTTTGATCAAAATTGTATTGATTTTCGTGGGAAAAGCTCCAAAAGCTGGCTTTGGCAGATGTAATGTTGAAAAAATAGTGAGATTATATCTAAGCTGAAAAATGATTATATGGTGCTCTAGATATGGTCTGCTTCTGATTTCATATTAAAATCAACTGCTACAATTTGTAAATTATGCTTCACTTCATTTACCGTAATCCCCTTCGTTCCAAAAAGGTAACCTTCAAAATTCCGTATAAAATCAAATCGGAGTCTGTTTGCTACATTTTAACCGGATACGCGGATAACGTCGTCCTGGTAATACAGCAAGCGATAACCACACTAGTAGAGACAATTGCAATTGATAATCTAAGCGAGGCAAGAAGATGTCTACGTAAGTAAAAACTAACGTTTGCCGCAGAAATAATAAAGCGATACTGACAGACATGAAGTCGTTCCAGTCGGTGAAAAAAATATTGAAGAACCGGTTACATATACATAACCGGAAAGAGGAACGACAAAAAAAAATTGCAACGATCTCTGTTAATTAAAACCAAGTATCCGACCGAATAGCAACAACAATGGGAAAATAACTAAACAGGAGCGTAGACCTATAACCCAACCATAATTCAATGTGGATAAGCCATGAAAAAATAAATTTTTTCTTAAGCCAAGTTTTGGACATCGACACTTTTTGGGTTATCTCTCTCGTTTCAAATAACAAGCAGAAAATGCCTGCGACCTATGTGAAAGCGTAAAGGATATTACGGATTACACCGTTTTCGCTTCTCCAATATAGGAAACTTCTAATATAAACCCCCTAAAGTCTTGCAAGTACTTGCATGTGTGTGTATATACGTGCTATGTGAGCGTGTTTTAAGAAAGTTGGAAAGCTTTAAGAGATCATAGTCACTGCGTATTTACAACCACTAAAACTCCCCTCAAATATCCTGCAATAATTCTTCTGTAACTATCGTTAATTATTACGTCAGGAGACAACTCTTTCAACCTTAGCTCAAATCGTCTGTAGAAAGTTCATGGACATCTTTGCGAGTTTTCCTATTCTCTCATTATTATCTTGCTTATCCATTCGGTTATGGGTCGTACATGCAATTCGGGCACAACATTGACCTCACCAGGTTGTTGTGGTTGCTTGCTCTCCTTCTCTGATGGCCTAACTTAAGGTTTTCCTCGTAGTCGCTTATCTTTGGCACTCAAACAAAACATGCTCGGCAGCTTGATATGTTTTCACGTCCCGTTTTACGCTATACCAATTAGTGGCAATAACATATACCTACAGAATTTATATTCGTTCCAACTGAAACAACAACTTTCTTTAACCGTGCTAAATCGAATAAAATCGTTTAAAAGCAACATTGAGTCAATTTCTGTGTAATATGTTTAATTAAGATCGTTTAATTAAAACATTCTTAATTCTATTTCATAGAGATAATCATTCTAATTATAGAAAATCGCAATTCAATATCATATTCTCGGACAATGAAGAATGAAAATTTAATTTTCAATTAAATAGAGAAATGTTTATTTTTGGAAGCGTAAACAAGTTACATTAAAAATGCATTCATGAAGTGACTCAAAACAAATCAATGATAGCAAAAATTATTCCTTGGTAATCAGCTGGCGTTGCGTCCTTTACCTATACAAGAGGACTCTTGATATCTTCGTCAATTCTTGTCAGCATCCCTATGCAAATATTTGTCACCAAGTAAAGCAAACAATTGATAAATTATACACCAAATTGTAAATCCCATGATGGTTTACTTGCAACAAACAAAAAAAAATACAATTTTTCCTTTAAAACGAATTTTTTATACCTTCCTTTTTAAGCTTAAAATAAAAAATAAACAAATAAAAATAAAAACTTATATTCAGTTGCGACCGAATATTTATGGCTAAAAAACTAAGTTTCAGTACTGGATGGGCGTGACTGATTTTTTCCATTCTCCAAGGATACACTTTGATATTTTTATTACTCTGTAGAGAATTAACTGAAATGTAGAAATATTCGGAAATATGTAGAAATATATTAAAATATTAAAAATTAATATCAAATATAATATTAAAAATATGCAGAAATATGCAGAACTATGTAGAAATGTAGAAATATGTAGAAATATATAGAAATATTCGGAAATGTGTAGAAATATTTAAAAATATGTAGAAATATGTGGAAATATGTAGATATATGTAGAAAAATGTAGAAAGATGTAAAAATATGCAGATATACGTAGAAAGATGTAGAAATATGGAAAAATATGTAGAAAGGTAGAAATATGTAGAGATATGTAGAAAAATGTAGAAATATGTAGAAATATGTAGATATATGTAGAAAGACGAAGAAATATGTAAAAATATGTAGAAAGGTAGGAATATGTAGAGATATGTAGAAAAATGTAGAAATATGTAGATATATGTAGAAAAATGTAGAAATATGTAGATATATGTAGAAAGATGTAGAAATATGTAAAAATATATAGAAAGGTAGAAATATGTAGAAATGTAGAAATATGTAGATATATGTAGAAAAATGTAGAAATATGTGGATATATGTAGAAAAATGTAGAAATATGTGGATATATGTAGAAAAATGTAGAAATATGTGGAGATATGTAGAAAAATGTAGAAATATGCGAAAATATGTAAAAATATGTAAAAACATGTGGAAATATGTCGAAAATTGAATCAATTCTATTCGTATCCACAAAAAACCGCGACTATGAAAAGTAAATTGTCGACAGATTTACTCTCACGTTTTCGTTGTTTTTTGCAATACTGATCCAATTTCTGATCTTTTACGGGCGTATTATTAACAGGTTAGGAGCCAAACATTCCATTTTACTTTTTGTTAACTTTTAGAATTCAAACATAAAGAGGTGCAAAGTCAAACGAAACTAGTCCTCGTTGATAATTACACTGCGACCCGCGAAGGTATTTTGAAAATGTCTCTAAAGTTCATTTGTTGTCAAGAGAACTTCCTCCACAAAACAAAAGAAACAAAAATAGAGAGAGACAGAGACAAATTCCTTCAAGATGGTTTGAGGTTTTTTTTTAAAAAAACAAAGAAGTGTAGATACTTTTCAAAGACAGATAGTTTGTCTGCCACGAACGAATACAAAACATTCATAGGCCTCAATATTAACTTATCTGTCAGATCTGCATATATATATAATAATAATAAATTATAAAATCCCAAAGAAACAGAAAATCGGTGACAAAAGCGATGCAAACGTATTAACAAATTTAGTTTATCTCTTATATTTCGATTCTGAATATAAAAAGCAAAAGTTTTATATCAATTCAAAGCATGCATCATATCTGCACGACGCATTTACATATAAATACAGTTCACACAATTTGATTATTGGCTTCATAAAAATCACTGACAAGCAAATAAATGAATGAATGAATGAATACGAATGAACTCCAGTATGTAAATGAATCGAAAGTAAAACTTTGAAAATAAATTTCGAGTTTTAATGCTTCCACATAAACGCGGTATATTAAATCTTTCAAATGTTTACAATATAAGGACATATGAATTTTGTGAGTTCTAGAAACCGTTCAAGTTAAGTAAGATGGGACACAATGTGAACTCGCTATATCTCTCTATATATCTATTGTCATATTCTTCTCTGATGATATATATGTTTACAAGGTACTTATCTTAGATATTTAGAAGAAATGATTGTATACGACTTTTTCCGTGATTAGGTGCATCAAGGAAGCATATAGCGTGATGTTTTTTCTTTTTTTAAATACATTTGGCCTTTTTAAAGTCCAAAGTTTATGACTCTCATGAAGCATATAGAAATTTTATGGAATTCTCTACCTGTCTATCTAAGAAAGTGTTGAAAGAATACTAACAAGAACATAAGGTTAGAAATCTCGTAGTCCTTGGTATCATTATTAACTTAGATGCACTCTAATGTACTCCTTTTAAATGCACATACATTAGATGTGTGCACGCACGGTGGTTCTTGAAAGTTCGGTAACAACCTGAAAATAATCTACTTATTGTTTTCATATAAAGGCACGCGTGTGTCTGTTACTTTGCCTTTACTTTTTATTTTTTTTATATTTTTTTTTTTTTTTCGTAGCAAATTTATTGTTTCGCACATTGTAAAACCTACATTAGCCTGCCCGCCCGCTCGCCTTGCCACATATATCGAGAGAAAAAGCTTACAAGAATGCGAGCGAGAGAGAAAGAGGAACTCATTCACTAAATATACAAACGAATGATGTTTGCTTGCTTTGTTCATACTTAGAGAGCAGGTGGTTTTTATATTATTTTAATTTTTTATTGCGCATTGTACGAAAACTTTTTTGTGGTATGTATAAACTTTATAATTTAATTTGCCCACATACACACACACACACACACATACACACACATGCACGCACGCACGTACACTTATGCCTTCCCATACTACAGTAACATTTCGATATTTGTATACTCTACAACAACAACAACAACAACAAGAACAACAAACCCAACAACACCAAACACCCTATAAAGCCACAAACATATACTGTTGTTATTTGCGTTGTACTCTAAAGGGTCTGACGCTGCTGCGCTGAATCAAACAACTTTTTGAATCACGTTTTAAACTGATTGATAAACTTGTTGATTATATGAATAAGAGTAAGCATATATATGTGTGTTAGGGCTTCTTTTTTTTTGTTTTTTGTTTTTTAAATATCACACAAAAAAAAGAAAAAGAGAGAAAAAGACAACAATGAAGTTTTTAGGACGTATGAGTAGTACATTGAATGAGAAAGTTGTGAATTTTACTTACACACGCAGATCGTTGAAACAGCACTTCAATTAGCACCGAAAGATAAATGGTCTGATTAAGTGTTTAGCTTGTGAGAGTTTATTTTTTCTTTTTTTTTCTATTTTTATTCTTCTTCTTCAATAAAAACTTTTAATTTTGGACAACATTTTTTTTATCAGTAAATTGTAGTTTAAAATTGACTTTCTGTTGCTGAATTTTAAGAGCATCACTCTCTTCTTCTTCTTCTTCTTCTTTTACTTTTTCTACTCATACGCAATATTTTGAGCACTCAACTTACGCTTAATTACTGGTTTACAATCACTGATGATGTGGTGTGATGTGAAATATGGCCAGTTAGAAAGAGATAGAAATTATATTGATGTGATTGTGATAAGTGTTTCGATAGTCTTTGTCGTGAATTTTATTAAACCATTAGCAGACTTTCGAAGCAATGTTTAAGAGATAAAATTCATGAAAAATAATTTATTGAAATAAGAAAGAAACTAGCGAAAGATTTCCTCGTTACACCATCAAGATCCTCGGTTTTTCTGACTACAATTTTCCCTACTTATCTTACTAATGGCAACGTACTGTAACAGGACTAGTTGTAGTAAAGTAGTACTAATATTATCATTACGTAAGCTACAAGCAGTTCAAAAGCTGTGTGTAATGCGAATGGTGTTAGCTTACCGCACAGTATTAGCGTCGACCGAAATGGTTCTGACGAGAATGTTACCAATCGAGTTGCTCCTGCTTGCGCAATAGAAAAAAAGGACAGAAAAACTGAAGAAAGTAACAATGACTTCCGCATAATAAAGACAATTATCCGATAAAAGAAGTTAATCGAATGACAGCAACGTTGAAAAATTGATTTAAAACAAAGGTAGACCTACACTTTAGTTTAGTAATAGGTGTTAAACAGTAGGTATAAAAAAAACATGGAAAACGAAACTCTTCCATAACCCAAACTCTCATTTCGCGAGAACATTCACAAGGTATCTTTGACACTTGGGTCTGTGAGCAGATAACGCAAGCGACCTATGCCAAACCACAAATGATAATGCGGAGCACACAGGCTTCGCCTGTCCGACTTAAGCGTCTTGGAGAAACACACTTACTGGATCTCTGGATTGTAGCAGTCATGCTGAAAGATTCGGAAGGATGGTGGAAGTACACCAATTTTCGGCATCACATCCTGCGGACAAAAAGAGACTCAAAGGCTGCATCTAAACCCCTAATGTCATTAGAAGAAGGGAAAAGTAAGATGAGATCAATGAAGATCACCGATCCATAAGCGCCTAACGCGAGGTAATGCGAAAACGATTCTGGGATGGTCTTGTCCAAATGTCCCAGGGTCACTGATTGGCAGTAAGCTGCCAGACCGTCCATTAAAAGGAACAAAGTTACTATGAGTGGTTGTAGTTGGTTTTAACTAATAGTACTACATACTCTTAGTACTAAGAAGAACCACTAGTGATAGTCCTAAAAGAAAAATAATTATATTATAGATCTAATCCAAGTAAGGAACATATTTAGACGGAATTGGTAGAGGTTTAGAGACACTAACAATGAAAATTCTTAATAAGCGAATTGCAAAAGAAATTGCAATTTATAGAAATCAATCTTACAATTCCATTCTGTTCTCTCTGCAGAAAAGTTTAAGCCCCTTTTGGAACATTCCAAAGCTGCTACAAAAAAAAATCTATCATAACTTTTTACTAATATTTAGGGCACGATAAAAAAGAAGCTATTTTTATTAATAAAAATTTTCGATCAAAAGAGTAATCGAAGCGATGACAAAAGCGCCGCACTCATTTCAAACGCTTGCTTTTGGTTTTTTAAGCGTTTCCTATCATCAAATTTCTCTACTATGATCACCTAAAGCTAATCAGGCTTCTAGATATCGTGAAACAATATTAAAAAGTCGATAACGTACAGCCAAGATTTAGTTTACGGTTCACAAAATCAAGCAAATTCGATAAGATTTTTCTCATTTAGATTTACGTAATAGTAGTATCGAATATTGGATTTCTTGTTCACGAAAGTACCTACTTTTTTTGGACGTTGAACGTAAATTTGCGAATTTTACCATAAACACAAAAGGGTTGTCGCGTTTCATATTAAAATGGAAAATAAAGTAAACTATAAATAAGTAAATATAAGGGCACATATTTGTTAAAATTTATGTGTATAGGAAGACTACACGAGATCAGAAATTAAGTAAATCCTACATAAAAAAAACCATAGCTAAGCATCTTCTAATGTCTTCTTCTAGACAGGCATACGATTCTTATTTGCAATTAGACTTTTGCACAAAATTGCCTGAACTAAAAGTAAATGACAAGAATCGTAAGCTCTGCATGAGATTAACTTATTTCTTAATATTTAAATTAAACACTTAAATATATTTAATGCCTTCAGTTTATAATTTAACCAATCAAAAATTATTTGTTTGGTTTTCTCTTTTTCTTAATTAACTATTTACTTCTTCTTCTTCTTTGCATTTGATCGTATGTATATTGCTATTCACACACCGATGACATCTTAAATGCAGCATGCAATGAGTGAAAATATAATATACGATACGAAAGCATATGTGAACCGTGGAACCAAAAAGCTAATGTATCGTTTTTGTTTTTCGTTACGATATCGTGAACCGTAAACCAACCACAGATTTTTTTACTTTTTATGTTTCATGTTTATTAATAACATAATGCCGCCATACTGGCGACACTTATCCGTACTACGTCGAAAGTATCGAGCTTCTGAGAAGTCAGGTCCGTGATTTATGGCAGTTCCATTGGGATAATAATTCCAAGAGCAAGATGACTTATGAATACATAATGGACGTCTTGTTTGCAGAGTGCCATCCGGATTTAAGGTTTAACCTTTATCTGGGGTTCCCACTTACGGGACATGGTTCGTTTAATTCTTTTTAGCACCAAAAGCGCTTATCTGGTAGTGGGGCATGCCTTTGTGGCAATCTGTTTGAGAATTAGAAACATGTCTTATGTATCCTTTGTATTTAGACATTAGAACTCTGGAGGCTATGGAGATCAAATTGACTAACGATGACTTTGACGTTAGTGATGCTGTCTCCATGGACAGCCACGTGGTCAATCTTAACTGTTACGCGGCTGAGGCCTTCTCCAGAAGGCGTCGTGTCACTTAGCACGGGTTCTGCTTTCTGTTCCTTTTGTGAGAGAAGTTGTTTTTTGGGAAGCGGGGGCGCCAAACCCCGAGCTTTTATAGCTCTATTAGCACATAGACGACCAGTCCGAGATTGTATGGATCTAACTGGAAAGTCGGACCCTAGACTTCTAAAATAAGCAGGGTACCACGAGGTTCAGGATGCCCAGAAGATTCCTACTGCGTAGAATTGCCTCCTATACTGACTACTTTTGCGGAATCTGCGTAGTGGATCTCCTTTTTGACTGCTGGGAATGGCCTTCGCGGAGTTTCGTGGTGGCTGTGGTTGCTCTCGAAGATGGCAGGAACATTAAATATATGAGGTGTTAGATAGGCCTCGCCCTGTCAGAGGGAAAGACATACCATACATAGGTCTTAATTCTGGAACTGCAGGGTTTTAAGACATATCAATACTAGGGGTCGTGGGTGGCGCTGTCCCATTCCGTGTGCTAACGGTCACGGTGGGGTCAAGCCTTCCCGGCAGGGACTCACGTAAAACCCTTGACACATTCTTGTACTACGACAACTTTCGAATGCCACCACCGGGGCGGCATGGATTGCAAAAGTTTAGGTTGAAATTTAGAAAAGTTTCCTCATCAATTTATGAAGCAACTCAGCTGACAAACAACTCACACACAAGAGAAAGTAGAACGTTAGCTTGGTTATATCTGTCGGGATCTATTTTGAAGACCACAAAATAAATCCTAATAAATACTATTATTTCTTTAAAAACTGCTCACATACTTTTAACAAAGAATGCATTTTAGAGATTCATTTTAAATGCTTTCCATTTTAAGTTAGTGTTTAAAAAAAAAAAAAAAAAGACTTTTCAAAAAATGTTTCTAAAATGCTTTCTTGTACGTACAAGTTGTTATTGTAAACAAAACCGTAGTAAATCTAAAATTTAATCCTATTAATTGTATCGGATTACCTAGAGATCATCGGAGGGTTATTCAATACATAAAAATTAAACTTTAGCTTAAAGTGTCTGTGCATATTTTGTATTAAGTTTTTTTGTCAAAAATCAACAAAGTATAAAATGTGTGTACGTGTGTGCGTCTAGAAGAGTCTAATGTCAAAAACAGAAAATTATAATATCAAGAATGAAGACAATACAACAAACGGTAATAATAACAATGACAACACAACACATATACAACCAAAAAAAGCCAAAGAAATAAAATTTAAGAACATTAATTTGTACCCCCACCCACATAGAAAAAACAAACAAAACAAAACAAAACAAAAAAAAAGGTTAAAAGGTTGGCCAAGGAAAAACCAACAAAAACCTACAGCAACCTAACTTATAGTAGGTTATAGTAGGAAAAAATAGCAAAAAAGAAAAGAGAGAAGACAATGAAAATCATCACAGTAAAGTACACAAACACACAAAACATATGCTTTCATATTATGGTAACAACAGACAAATCCTGTAATCTTACGGATGGGCATAACAGTTACTGAACAAAATGCCAGCAATATTGTATAAAAGCTTAATGTAAATGTACGTGAGCATGTGAGAGTGAGTTTATATCAGTAGTAATACGCTGCTATACATATATGTATATGTATACAGTTACTTAGATGCATGCTTGTATGTACATTGTCCAGGCTATTAGTGTGTGTTGGTCAATACTGATTGATCAACAAAAAAAAAAAAAAAAAAATGAAAATTGTTTTGCTCCACCTACAGCTACACATATATGTAAGTGTATAGAAATATATATAGAGTGTGTCGTGTCGTGTCGTGTGTCTGTAGACAAAAACCCAAAACATAAAAAATTCAATATCAACAGCAGCAATGAAGAGAGAGAAAAAAAAGTGTATCGAACAATGGTGGAAAAAAAAGTTAAATCAATTGAATACTTAAGTTAAATCTGTTGAATAAACATGCACTCACATACACACAAACTCGCACACACATAAACGCACTTACAATACACTATATATGTATACTCTACTGTATATATTGTATACTCTACTGTATATAAACGAATTGTGTAAGCTTTTCATAAAAGTAAATGTTTTTGTGCTTTTTTTTCTTTTTTTTTTTTTTGCTGAACGCACGCATACTACTACGCATATAAAAGTACCCAAATTGAAGCCACAAATTGCTTGGCAAGAGATTGGTTTGAATAGTAGGAAAAAAATACAAAAAAAAAAGGAAAAAATAACACGAACATTAACGGAAAATTTTTAAATAAATTTGAGAAAAAAGAATTCTCAACAGCAACGTGTCAACAAAATTTAAAACTTTTGTATATATTTTTCTATAGACCCTACTAAAAAAGTACTAATAACTTTTAACGAAATGTTGGTGACAACCATCTAATAAATATGCAAAAGTTTCGTATAGCATCCGTCTATTATGCTCAGAACACATAGAAATCGTCTCTAATAAAAATCTCATATATTTTTAAACAGAATTATCCCTTACACGACACCCGAAAATGGGTGCGCCTATTTTACATCGATAATGGTGAACCCATTGAACTGCCAAAATGTCAAAAAAATATCGCGAAAATAATTCTTCAAAGAATAAAATTGTGGGAAATAACCGGTTTTCTAAAGATATCAAAACGAAAGCTTATTCAACATTTTTTTTTCAAGATTTTGGCCTGAGGACCTTGTATTTCAACTAAAGACCGCGTTTGTGCCCAGTTGTATAGAGGAATTGCTTTCACCCATCCTATTCCCCAGATTGTGAATGTAACGTCTGATATTTCTTTGGAAATCTCAAAAGATGCTCCCGGTAAGGAAATTGGATTCGAATGAGGGAAACTGAAGCATATTTTGAGAATTTTAAAGGGTTGTTCTATAAAGAAAATAACAAGATACTGCAGCAACATTGAACTAATTGTATAACTGTTGATAGAAACTATGCTGATGATTAAAATCAAAGTTTACAAAAATATGTTGTTTTCTTCTTTAGTACTAGGATTCAGCGATCGATGCTTTATACATATAAGTACTTGATTAGAAAACGATTCTAAAACAATCTTGTAGCGCTCGCAAAAATAGGTAAATAAATGGAGACTTGATTACAATTATATTCCTACGTCTAAAATTTTAAAATGCGGAGGTCAACCCGACGCACCCAAAGAACTGAGGCAATCATAGTAATATTTCGTTGGAAACTTTTTTTGATTACAACTTCCCGAAAATATTTTTTGCAACTATAAAAATATTTCGTTTTAACATATATTACATTCATTTAACATATATATTACATATAATGTACTTTATATTATATATCATATATTATATACTATATATTATATATTATATATTATATATTATATATTATATATTATATATTATATATTA